>VXAV01011613.1:785845-820627 GCA_013399715.1 Alectura lathami
TGGGGAGGAGCAGAATTTCTAGCATTGCTAGTGGCAAGCATGAACATAACTGTGGCTTTATGTCTATGTTCTGTATACTTCAACAAGTTGATCTAACTGATTAGAAATGACCTTTTCTCAGCAGTAAAACAGGCTTGGGTTTGCTAATCTGGAGTTGGTGGCTGCAAATTTCAGTTTCAGATATTTTAATATGTCTGCTTAAAGCCACTTAAAAGAAATCTGTAGGAGTCCATGAAGCTGATTGCTGATTCAAATCAACTCCAGGAACTTAAATACTTTGAAAACCTTTGTTTTAACACACACTGTTGCATTCCACAGTTGTAATGTCAACAGAAGTGCAATATATTATTTGATAATTACCGATTGTCAAGAAAAGCCAACTGAATACAGGACTCAGGAGATTGGATTTAAGTAGTGAATTTTTATTCAGAGCTTTGGATGTGTGTCACATCTGGCATAAGTTGGAAAACTCTTTGTTAGATGGTGCTAACCTGGGGTTTTGGGTTGACATTGGTAGGTGCCTTTTATTTTCCTGGAATCAGAACTGCAAAAGGCATGTAGAAGTACTTTCATAAAGTTTTCCTAACCACTTTGGTCTAGGGGACAGGACTGTGTTTAATACATCTAATGCTTACAGTGGTCTCAAAAGAACACTGAAATGTCTCATTTTCATTTATTTGCTGGGACCATTTTTAGGTCAGCACCTCCATTCTACTCCAGAATTCAACCCCATTTAAGTACTTCCAGACATCCTTCTGTCTCATGCTTTGAGCTGAAGCACTGTTTGCTCTAGTTTGTTTTTCCTGAATAATCAAACCGTTCGTAAAATATGTCACTAACAGCCTTTATAAAAAGAGCTGAGATAAGATTATTCTCTTTGGAAAGGATCCCGCATGTGTATACAGGGTCCTGCTTACCAGGAGGACGTGCTCCAGGAGTTCCAGGTATCCCAGTGTACATTCTGTTCCAAAGCGCAGTGCTCTCTCTCGAACTTCTTCACTCACCTCTTGGTGATACGATGCTTGCTGAGGAAGCAAAACAACATTAGTACCCTGAAACTACTCCTAGCAGAGGAGGTCAACACAAGGAGGATAGGGTAAAAGAAGAGAAGAGACTTCTCATAACATGCAGAAGGCACGTGAACTTGAGAGCCAGCCATTTCTGTTGTAAATGAGCAAGCAAATGGGGATCAAGAGCAGCAGAGCTCCAGTCTGAGAAGAAAACCGAAAACATTTCTTTTTATTAGCGCATCTTCCGCTCTGGATATCCATCAGTAGTCTTTCTCAGTGTCCTTCCTTAGATATTGTCAGCAGTTGTACTACTGCTTTTAACCAGTGAAAAACAAATAGAGAGACCCCTGAAGAACACTCCAAAAATAGAGGATTTATGATTTTAATGAAAATTTCTCTCTGAAAATATCTTGGGGCTAGAATGGGCTCTTGCAATGCATACATACTGTTCTCAAGTGCAAGGTTCGTACCACTTTGGCTCTTCCTGTCCACTAATACTAACAAAAATCCAAATCATAATACCAAAAATGTGTATTGATGTCTTTCAGGTTAGAAATGTGCTAAAACCCTATTGTATTGTAAGCCTGGCAGTCAGTCTTGAAGGAAACAAACCAGAAATGGTCATCTGGTTTAGAGGCCAAAGCACTGGGCTGGACCCAGAAAACTGTGCCAATCAGAGTTCAGTTACCAGCCCAGAGCATGAGTATCTCGCTTCTTCTCCATTCTGCAACACAAACGGTTTCTTCCTTGCAGAAAGTTTTGCAAATGACAGGTGAAAAGTACTCTAGAAGCACCAGGATATTGGGGGGGGGGGGACCACCACAAACCAAAAAACCCAAAGCAACCAACACCAAAATATACTTAACTGCTTTCTGTTACCTGTTAGGACATTCTAGGTAAAAGCTTATTAATGGTTTTAGCTTGACACACAAATTTCTCACAGCAATAGACAATGTCACAACCCTCTGTTTAAATACAGAGAAGCAGCAGCAGTCAGTTCTTTGACTTCTCAAGGATTTTCAGTGTAATGTCTGACAACTGACATATGCCTAAATAACTCAATAATTTTATCCGTAACAAAAAATGCAAACTGCAGCCTATTCAAGCCTTCTATTTTCTAAAATAAACTTCTGTGTCATTGGGAACTTGTTTATTTAATGTAAGCACTGGTTATTGACAAGTAAAACTTCCTAAATAAATTAAAAAATAGCATTTTCTCTTACAGAATGGCCCCATGCACCTGTGCAGCCTTCTGTCTTCAATTAGGACTGGAGATTATCTCACTGCTGGTGTGTTTTGAGCACTCCCAGCAACCCTCCACATCCAGAGGAACTGCTGTTGTCAGCTGGGCCTGGAGCTTGCCTACGGGCTCCCTCTGCTGGTTAAGTTCAAGACCAGCAGGGCACAGAAATGAGAAATGGCTCTCATGAGACACCATCAACTCTTCATCTTATCAATAAAAGATCTGAAGGGAAAGGAGTAAACGGGATAGGGATTTCCCCACCTTCAACATACTTCAAACAAGTTCCAGAGGTCCAGAAAATCCACTACAGCTTATTTTTCGTTTTCCAGTGGAGCAGAAGGCTTCCCCAGTGTTCCATACCCTAAATACCCTAAAATGCCTCTTGCGCGCTTAAATGTTATTGTTACACATGCAATTAGAGCAAACACCTGTAGGAGAAAAATCTAAACTTCCTTCNCAATGAATCTTGAACTTTTTGCTTCACAGCAGACTGAAGACATCTTTGTAATCTAGGAAAATACTAAAAGAAATCTCACTAAATCAGTTAGGACTTGCAATAGAAATTTTATACTTTCCCAGACGTGCACACTACGCCTGCCAAAGCATCTCAAACTGAAAAATGCTTCCAAAGACCCAGAATACACATCTCCGTATGCCAAGGCTTCTCTTTGCTACCAACCCTCATNCCCTCATTTTCACTGTGTGCCTTCAAAACACTGAGGCAGCACTACCTGTCATTCTACAACTCCTAGCGCATCAGCACTTGCGGAATAAAATGTACCCAAACAGTCACATACTCAAAATATCACTGCTGTTTGAAGGAACCTTGAGAATTCATTTAGTCCAACCTCCTTCTGCATGGTCAACATTAAATTCAGATCAGATTGCTTAGATCTTGTCCTAGTTGGCTCTTGAAAACCTCTAAAGATGGAAATACTGTTTTCTTCTTAGGTTCCTGTCCCAGTCCTTAATTATCCCCATAGTGACACACAGGTGGAACTTCTCTTTCCATTTTTGACTATTGTGTTTTGTTGTCCTGCCGTGCACCTCAAGCAAATAGTCTGAACTCTATCTCCTCTCAGTCATTTCCTGGTAGGTTTTAGAGGGCTGCTGTTAGGTCCCTCCAAAGCCATCTCATCTCCAGGCTGAACAACAAGCCCACTTCCTCAGCTTCCTCTCACAGGGTCTGTGCTCCAGCCCCAGCCAGCTGGGTGGCTTCTGCTGAACCTGCTCCAGTGTAATCCGTGTCTTTCTAGTCCGGGGGAGCCCAAAACTGGACACAGGATTCTAGATGCATTCTAACAAGTGCTGAGATAAGGTGAATAATCCTTTCCCTCAATCTGCTGGCTATGTAACAATCTAAGTGGTTACTCACTTCAATTATTTTCTATGCCTATGACACGCCTACAGCTTTTATGGCACCGTGAGGCTAAAACCGCTAGTCCCTACCTATAAAATTCAAGGGATATGGCTTGTTGTGGAAACGCCGTGTATAGTAATCAATTTGTAAAAATTGATGGCATAAGACATCTCTGGGCAAGATGTTTAGAAAAAGGATTTTCTAAATGAAGTCTGGTAAAAATTGTTTATTTAAAAGCTTTGTTAAATAACATTGCTATTTTGTCAGACATTTTAGTTTGTTCATAAAATTAGCGTTTCTGCAGACAGTCATTTCTGCTTGCCCAATAATCTCTCTTGATTTTATGAAGGCTAGATGAGATAAAACTAGATCATAAGTATTCGAAATGACACATAAGCTGGTTAGCTATGATGTTTGAATTTTCCTAAGTTAGGTTACTGGAGTCTTAATTCACAAAAGAATCAATTGTCCAAGACGGGGTATGTGTCAGTGTATTGTTACAGCTAAGTAAAATGATTTCCAGCCATTTTCCTTCTCAAGATTGCTTGCTTTGTGAACGCGATTCCCTGAGAAGTCATGAATGCTTTTCCAGCATTCCTGAACTCCGTTGTTCAGTTTGCACGAAGTTTTATCCTGTGTGCAATGCATGAACTATGGAACCATTAAATGAAGTGGGAGAAAAAGTAAACAGGAAGATTAATACTTTAAAAGCAGATGTTCAAAATTATTTACCAAGCTCTGCACTGTGTATGCCAGTGTGTATATAACATTTTTAGAAAGATGTGATGCTGTTCCTGAGAATCCGCTGCCTGAAGATATTTTGTTTGAATATCTTCAAACAAAAATGTGTCTCTAGTACCCAGTTCCAAGTGACAAAAGGGTGGTTAGCATGTTTCAGAATCTGAATGATGCTTGTTATCATAATATGTCACGAAGTGTCCTAACCTCTCCTAGAAGTTTCAATTCACTGTGTTCTGCCTAAGACATAATCTGAAATAGTTCTCATGTAATGAGCATAGTTGTTCACTTCTACTGTGCAAATTAAAGCTGTTTTGTTGAGCTACTGATGTTCAGAAGTGAAGAGGGCAGAATCAGAATCTGAAGCATGTAAAGTATTCAAGAGCTGTCAGACACTAAAAACTCTCTAACAAAATGAAGTCAAAATGAGAAAGTTTCAGTCAACAGTTTGTATAAACCCAGTTCTAAGTTATATTAGAACTTGTACTCTTGTATGATGATCATTTTAAAAACAAAATTAACCCTTCCATCTGGCCACCATTAGGCTAAAAGTAATCTGGGATTGACTTTGGCAGGGATGTGATGAAATAACGAAATCCACACACATCATGGAGAGCACCATCATTTTTCTGTCATTTTCCATACATGTAAAGGCAAAGTAAATAAATATAATTTACAGACAAAAGCATTTTTATTTTACTACTATAGACCAGCAGGAATGAGTTGGTTCGTATGGTCTTTATAACCCCAACATTTTTATTTATGCCTAGATCATAGAATCATAGAACGGTTTGGGTTGGAAGCGACCTTGAAGATTGTCTGTTTCCAACCCCCCTGCCATGGGCAGCAATACTTCCCACCAGACCAGGATGCTCAGAACCCCATCCAGCCTGGCCTTGAACACTGCCAGGGAGGGGGCACCCACAGCCTCTCTGGGCAACCTGTGCTAGTATCTCACCACCCTCAGAGTAAAGAATTTCTTCCTACTATCCAGCCTAAATCTCCCCTCTTCCAGTTTGTGGCCATTACTCCTCATCCTGCCCCTACACGCCCTTCTGAAGAGTCCCTCCCCAGCTCTCCTGTAGGCCCCCTTCAGGTACTGAAGGCGGCTATCAGGTCCCCCCAGAGCCTTCTCTTCTCCAGGCTGAACAACCCCAACTCTAGATCCTTTTAATCATCAGAAAAAAGACACATACAACATATAAATGGCTCTCCTCCTTCTCCTCCCCCAAAGTTTTTCAGATCTGCTTTTGAAATCTGTCTACTTTAAGCAAGTTTAGAAAACAGAATATCAGTATGTTCACTGCAGATACAAAACACGTTTTTGTAAAGCACAGAACAAATTGAGCAAACCAACAGGTTTAGCTAGTGGAGAAAGGCCTACTGAAATAGACCTGCTGAATGACTCCTTTCACCAGTGGATACCTAGAAGTACTGGGATCGTATTTCTGACCATAGCATTATTTTTATATTTGACAATTTGTATTGACTGCTTATCTTCCAGTTAAATAAGAGACTGAAAACAATGAAAATCCAGGTCAATTAGAACTTCTCATTTTCACAGAAATTCAACAGTGAGCATTAGTGCTTTTTTTTTTTAAAAAAAAAAACACAGAAAAATCCTCTGATAGAGATGTTACCTCATCACCTTAAAATTATCACAACCATAGACTTTCTCATCTATACAGTAAAACACTAATAAAAAGAAAACTGAACAGAATCTATAACATTTAGAGAGGAAGAAAAGATCAGTCTTATACGCAAGTGAATCTTTACCTTACAAGCTGTTAGCATGTCAGCTACCGCTTTGCGGCTCAGATTTGCTGTAGCAATCACATCCTCCTGTCTGCATGAGTTCCCAGCTGCCACAGCTTTGGCTGTTGCCATGGTGATTCCTTTCGTCATCCGGATTGATTCTTCAGGTGATGATGTCTTTTCTGGAACCTCATTTGACTGAAACACCTTTAAATGAAAGCAGGAGGAAAGCCTGATACCTTTCAAGTCAAATCAGAACAACTCAAACCGTGAAAAAAAGAGATAGCAACTGGAAGCAGCCTTCAATTAGCAGGAAATTAGAAACATATTCAAGGTAGTTCAATATCGTTCTCACTGGTCTTGAGCCTGGTCCTGATATGCCTGCTCACCTACAGACAACAGAGAAACATTAAGCCAAGGGAAGGATACAAGAACAGCTTAACCCATTCATCTCAAAGGACTACTCTGCCACCTACCTAACTGGATCATGGCTTTATAGACAGCTGTTCAGAGTGTTACAGTATCAAAAGAACATTCCTTTATATATTTTCTGCTCATGTTAGGAGATCCTTCCCTTGCAAAGGCTACGCACTACTGAGCCCTTGTTGCCAAAACCAGCAGAGCGCAGGACAGACTGAGAACATCACAACAGAATTCAAATGTCTCTTAAAAAAGGACGTGGAGGAGAGATAAAAATTGTAGAGCATCTTCTCTTACTCTACGCTTAGTCTCTCTTAGAATCATAAAAATGCAGTTTTCCATGAGGAATTGTCTGAAAATAGGTCAAATCATGTGACAGTACACGACTTCTGAATAGAGGGTACATCAACAGTTTTAAGATACAGGTAATAAAAGCTGGGTAACCTCACTTTGAGCTTGTATTTCATGTTCCCAAGTTTTACTCTATTTGCTTGCCATTCTTTTACTCTACAGTCGCAATTCAGAGTACACAATCAGTACAAACAATGCTTTGGGTGCATCTCTTAAACTTAGGCATGGTTACAGAATCCAGAAGTCTTGACAAACATTAGCCTAGTCTACCCCATGCTCCTGGTTCATCCATTTTTCACTTTTTCTCTACAGAAATGAAAATTGTTAAAAACAATCTGGTCAAACATATGGATGACATTACTCATGTTGTTCAGATTCAGTCCCTGGAGTTCCAGGTCAAGTTTGAAAGCCTTTCCTAAGCACATATATGCCATTCCTGCTTCCTCTCTATGCCTGCCTGGCACTCCACTTTTCTTCCCATGAAAGAGCTGACAGCAGCACCACTGCAGGCCCATTCCTTAGCAATGCTGACAAAAGAAAAAGGAGGAGGAGGAATATTTCAAACAGATACCAACCAGACTGAGAAAACAGATATGATAATGCACAATCCTTCAAACACAGATCGGGATAGTTTTTAGAATTATGGGAAAGAATGTCGTTTTGCTTTTAGTCAGCCAGGCCTTCATGAGGATACATGACAGTAATATGCACTAGAAATCACAGAATCATCTACGTTGGAAAAGACCTTCAAGATCATCAAGTTCAACCATCAGCCTGACCTACCGAGTCCCATCACTAAACCAAGGCCCTTTGTGCCGCATCTTCACATCTCTTGAATACTTCCTGGGATGGGGACTCCAACTCTTACCCAGGCAGCCCATTCTAATGCTTGACCACCCTCTCTGTGAAGAAATTCTTCCTAATATCTAATCTAAACCTCCCCTGGCACAACTTTTGAGACCAATTCCTTGCATCCTATCACTTGTCACCTGAGAAAAGATACAGACACCCTCCTTGCTGCAGCCTCCCCTCAGGTAGCTAGAAAGCAATGAGGTCTCCTCTCAGCCTCCTTTTTCTCCAGACTAAACGAACCCAATTCTCTCAGTTCCTTCTCCTAAGTTCTGTTCTCTAGTCCATCCACCAGCTTTGTTGCTCTTCTGCACATGCTTGAGAAGCTCAATATCCTTCTTGTAGTCAGGGACCCTAAACTGGGCACAGTATCTGATGTGCGGTCTCACCAGTGCCAAGCACAGAGGGACCATCACTTTCTTAGTCCTGCTGGCCACAGCATTTCTCATACAAGCCAGGATGCCGATCGCCTTCCTGGCCATGCTGCTGGCTCACATGCAGCTGGCTGTCGACCAGTACCCCCAGGTCCTTTCTTACTGGGCAACTTTCCAGCCACTTTCCCCGGGGCAAGCCTATCCTGCTGCATCGGGTTGTGACCAAGTACAGAAGCCAGCATTTAGCCTCGCTGAATGTCATGGAGCTGGATTTGGCCCACTGATCCAGCCTGTCCAGATCCTTCTGTAAAGCCTTCCTACCCTCACGCAGATCAACAGCCCTGCCTAATATTGTCTGCGAACTTACTGAGGATGCACTAGATCCATTCACCCGGATCAGTAACAAAAATGTTACGCAAAACTGGCCCCAGTACTGAGCCCTGGGGAATGCCACTGGTGACCAGCCACCAACCAGATTGCTTCTATTCTGGTAGAAGGACATCACAGGTTAGCCAGGAAGGACCTGCTTTTCATAAATCCATGCTGGCTGCATCTGATCACTCCATTGTCCTGTACGTGCCATCTGATGACATTCACAGAATCACTGAATGACCTGGCTTGGAATGGACCTGAAAGATCATTTAGTTCCAACCCCCAACCCCCATTCAAGATGACCTGCTCCATAAACACCCCTGGTATCAGGCTGACAGATCCGTAATTCCCTGGGTCATCTTCCTGCCCTTTGTGTAGACTGGAGTCACATTTGCTAACCTCCAGTCAACTGAGAACTCCCTGGATAGCCAGGACTCCTGGTAAACTATCAAAATTGCGCAGAACATTCCAGATCAGGTACTAAAATCAGGAGTTTTTACCACCTACAGAAACTGTATGAATTCCCAAAAAGTATACACTAATGTTTTTTAGTTTCTTTTTCTTTTCTCTTTGTTTTTCTTCCTCTCCTCATAAAGAATTATTTCTTCCTTGAAACAGCACTGTTCATACCATCAGAAACAGATGTTTTCTGGAGAACAGCTGCCAAGGGAATACTTTGCCGGGGCAGTTACACTGTAAGTATTGCTAATCCACAGACTTTCAGAAATACTTTCTGATGAAGACACTGCCTATAGATATTGTCATAAAATGGATTTTAATCAAAGAAAGAGGGAAAGAAGAACAGGCTTCTTCACAAACAGACGTATTAATTCATGTCACTGAACAGCGTACTAGTAAAAGAGTAACTGAGAGGTGCAGCTGGAGATTATACTACCGTACCTTAAACAGGAAGGGAAATAGTTATCATGGTCTAACACCTCATTTGGGAGGTACTGTCAATTCCTTCTCAGACAAAGTATCAGATACCAGGCTATTTATCTCTGGTAATATAATTTCATAATAAAGGAAGGATTGAAACAAGATTAAACTGCAGCCTTTGATGGTAAAGAGACATTTTGAAAGCCAAGTGAACAGCATTTGATTCGGAAAATAAAATCTGCAGTGAGAGCTTCATGTCTAAAGAACAAAGAACTAGTTGCTTCCAGATTTTCACATGGCAGTAGCATCTCAAATCTCACAGTGGGGACTGTTAACATCTGACAGTAGATAGGCTGAAGCAGCATGTAATTTTACTTTCAGAGATGACATACAACAGGTGGAGGGCACCAAACTGCATCTAACTCAGGGCAGTACCTTGAGGAGTCCCCATGCAGCCTGGTTTGATGTTAAGAGTTTATTTTCAAGAGTTGCCATGTATGGCCATTTTGTTCTTTACCGTGAGTTCCTGCTTGATGTACTCAATGGTGGCCTCAAGAGCTCTTGTCCCCCGAGTAGCTTCATCTTCTACTGCTTTAACAGTCTTCAAAAGTGATGTGACATTTGTTACCATCACCTGAAAAAGACAGAGGTACACAATTCTTTCCTCCCATTTTTCAGAGACAACATAGTTCTGAATGAAGGCAGATTCATCTAGGTAGTCTTATTATTTCTAACAGAGCCTCAAAAATGCAATGAACTGTCTTTGTCATGGGAGTAAATATCAACTCTTCTGTTGACCAGCTTATGAAAGCTCCCTGTAAGTTACAGAAATGTAGCACAACTTACTGCAGAACGATACCACATTTGTTGTTCCCGTGACAAACCCAATAGTTCTAATACAGAACAACCTAATGGTCACTGTCTTTCCCAAACCCCAGTATTCTGACATACAAATAATACCTAACCAACACAGTTGAATTCTTGGGAGCTAAGAAGAAACAAAAAGGCCAGCTTCTTCACAATTAGGACTTAAAACACAGATAGCTCGTCAGAGCAGAAGGAGCCAAGAAACCACTCTTCTTGACTAGATGGGTCATTTCCAAGCAGTGCCTCTACAGTATACTGTTCTCATCTTCTCTGAAAGGAACAGAGGCACAGGTCTTACAGGTGAAGAACAGACATGAGAGCGAAGACCGTGTAGCCAAGCAAAAAGCTATCATGACACTCCCGTAATACGAAAGCAGAACTAATACCATCTAAATCTTCACATCTGGAAATCTTTTATAAGACACTTGTAATATATCTCACATACGTGGAAAATATAGCACAAAAATACCATAGATGTGACAGAATCTACGTGTGTTTTGAGCTCTGACATCTACATACTTCCTGGAAACATCCACGAGAGAGGGATTAGCAGTGAATATCTTACCATGGAGTTTTTGGTGTTGTGTTCCCAACCCCTCCAAACTGCAAGGTCTAAATAATGAGGCTAATATGCTTATCTTGAGCATATTTCATTGTTCAGATTCCAGGATTTAGATAACAGTTTTTATAGGATAAATTGTAGTCTATAACACTACTAGATAAGAATCCACCCTTCGGGGATTGCATAAGAGGCATGTTTCTCTTTAGAAAGTTTACGGATCTTCCATCAAAAACACAAATGTCACCTGACAGCCTACAAAAAATGACAGAACTTCATGGAAACTCCCTAGTGGCTTATTATTCGCATGCATCATCCCAGGATGCTAGTGAAACCAAGAGAGATGAGATCTCAGGGAACCAGACATAGCTGAAATCCAAGCTTCCACTGTCTAGGAAGCGTGATACTTTCAAATAAAAAGAATGAGCTTTCACCTTGGCAGCCCCCTTCAGCTGGTACATGGATGGGTCATCTGCCGGTTTGCTGGCAGCTCCTTTTGTAGCACCAATGAGGTCAGAAAGGGCCTTTGCAACATCCTTGATAGCATTGATCAGGACAACCTACAGGAATGAGAAACAGACATGAGCCTCAGTCAAGAAACAGTAGCCTGGATGAAAGAGTGATTTTTAGAGAACTGTAAACCAAAACCTCATACTGGTAGGCAAAGACGCAATACACACAAATACCGCTGTGCTCTCCTCCCTCTACTCCAGTAAAACATGTAATATTCTGGATAAGAGAAAGCTGTGTTTATAGATACAGTACTTCATTCAATCAGTCGGAAACTATAAAAATGGCTATTTCCTGTGAAGAAATTGTAATACTGATTGCAGGTAGGATTTCCTTCCTCTGAGCTTCTGTGAGAGGGGTTTACTTTTCTTCATGTTCTTGTTCACGTTCTTAAGATGAAAGCAATAGAAGACTGATTATAGGCTTACAGTCTAACTCTACCATTATGTACCAACTGAAATTAGCTACTGAACAGACCAAAAGTACTTGCTATAGCTAGGTGTCAGAGGGAGACGTTCTTTCAGGGAAAAGGATGTTGAATCTCTCTAAGAGACCCAACAGAATTAAGTGCCAAATAACCTGGTTGCTGTTAAGGTCATGAAAAGTTAAATCTAGAGATATTGTCTTCTAAAACCAAGCCCATAGAGTGAATTTGCACACAACATGCAAACACTACAACAGTCTTGTGAGTAATTTTAGGGTACTATTGGAATAACTCTTCCAAAGCCTTCTCCTTTGTCCTTTCCATGAACAGAAAATCAGATGTTCTAAGTGTTTTTCTAGATTTCAGAGCAATTGTTCGTTTTAAGAAAAATGTTAACACATGCAAGTAAAGTAAGAAAGCTCAGGGGAAAAAGAAGTGGAACAATCACTTCCCAATGACTGCATTTCTGTACTGTTACATACACATCCTCATTTTTGCCTGTTTTTGTTGACTGTAATTTGTACGGAGGTGAAGTCCTTGCTTTTCCTGAAAAGTTTATTAGCTTTTGGTAGCTCGAAAGCTTTATGGCCAGAGAAATAAAGAAGAACCTGAGACATAAGACAAACTTATGTGATTCTCTATTCTCTCATACAAGTTCCACAAGGTCTGATCAAACAAGAACTTTCTATAGACTCTTTTTCAACCTCTGTAAACGCCTTTGATATCTTTAAGAGTACCAGAAAAACCTTATGACATCTCACCTGTGTCTCAGGATCATCTGATCCCAAACTAGCTGCTCCCAATTTTACTACCTCAGCGAGCTGGGTGATGGTGTTAGCTGATGACTGAGCTGCTTGAGCCAGTTTGTCCTGACTTGAGGCAGCACCAGAGACCAACAATTTTGTATCTTCAACTAAGGCTTTTGCTGTTTTCAGGATATTTTCCCTGCAGCAAAAAAGAGGAAGCAGAGAAAGGAGTAGAAAAGAAGAAGAAGAAAAAAAAAAGTGATTTTCAACATTATGCTCGCTAACAGCTACACAAGAGTTGATATAAGTCATCATGCTGGTGTCCAATCATGACAATGTACCACAAGCCAGATAGCAACTCAAAAAAATAGAAGACAACAAGACTTAAAATTGTAGCATTGTATTTTAAGCAAGATGCATGGCAGTTCATTGAAGTTACCCTGTCTTGAAAAGAAATGAAACAGGGTTAACAGCAGGACAGAACATTCCATTTTAACATTGGAAGAAAATCTGACCATGCTGTGAAGAAGCTAACAACTGTCAAACCTCCATCTTGACCAGCATATCATATAGAAATAGAAATAATTATTTGGGAGGCAGCGAGCGAGGGAGGCAGTAGCAAGAATGGCAAAAGGAAGAATGTGACGGAGTCAGGGCTCCCCCCTGTCACCACCACCACCATATACATTGATTTGACATGTCAAGCAAACAAATCCAAAGGAACGTTTGGATTAAAGAAAAAAACATTTTGAGTACATGCTTCACAAACGAGACAAGTTAGCTGTGACATATGCATCACTGCTGTCTACATCAGCATTAACCATATAAAGTATTTAGGAAGACAAATTAGCAGTCAGAAACAGCTGCTGGAGAAAAAATGTATAGAGAAGATTCCTGTTCAATGTCATGGATCTCTGATTCACCCTACTGGAATGACAGTGCATGCTAGTTTATACAATGAAACAGCTTAAAAAAAAAAACAACTTTGGTTGTGCTACAGTTGTGGTCGTCTGCTGGAAGTGCTCTTGGCAGATGTTCTGCAGCTGCGTAAAATTCTTTCCTCACAGAAATAACCAAAGTGAGGTTTGCTGTCCTCTACTCGTATCCTAATTTTCCCATTTCTCTCAACTCCACTGCTTCTTTTGACTGCATTCCTGGGAATCCAGAAAAGTAAAAATTTATCTCCACATGCCTTTTGCTTCTGCCAGTTCCACTGTTCTTCTTTTTCAGTTGCACTCACCTGTGGTCTGCAAATGATTCGTTGTTTTCAGCATTAAGGGTTCCAGCAGTAGCAAACATGATAGTCGTGTCTAGATCTGCAATTATCCCAGAGACAGCACTGGCTGCAGTAATACAGGCTTGCGTGCCTTTGTTTCCTGCTTGAAGGGCAGACAGAACTAAGGAGACCTGGGAACAACATAAAGGAACAAGGTGCTCATTGAAACAAAGCCTCATTGTCTGAAACTAAGCTAGGATTGGAATCAACATTTGAAATGGATTTTGCGTTGTCATTTTATGAACTTCTACAATCCTCTCCCCTTCTCTTACTTGCTCTGTTTGTGCATTAGCCACACAGATCATGTTTTCTGCAGTAGGAAGCCCACTGCTGGCCTTTGTCACTCAGAGTTTATTACGGGATTAGGACTAATCTAGTACGTGAACTGTAGTGAATACTTGAAAGAAAAGAACAAAGGTAAGGACTTCCTTTAATTCAGTGAATATCGTAGTACAATGGAAAGTTATGTATGTATATATATTAAAAATAACTGGAACCCATACAACTTGACTGATTTACTCCCTGGGGAAGTTTGGTGCAACACAGAGGGATGTCTTACCTTTTCAGTCACAGCACGAGCACATTCTATCAGCTCCCTTTTGGTGTAACTGTCCGTAGGGCAAATCTGGAGAGCTCCAGCTTTTTGCACAAGAAAGATACAGCCGTGACCAAGTTCTTGCACCCGAGTCTTGATCTGGAACCCTATCTAGATCATAAAGAAGGCACAGGGTAGAAGGGAGTAAGAGTAAAGTAAGTGTCATGACAGTACACTGTGTCAACACAAATGGAAACATGGTAACTCTAGTGATTCTTTATTATGAATATTCTGCACATCACTGTATTTTCTGCAGAGACTGGACAGATTTAATGCCATCTCCTCCTGTAGCAGAACCCTATACAAGGCCGCCTGATAAAACTGGAATGCTGCTGAACTGGACCACAGAACAAGAAGACATCTGTAGGCCTAACGTGGTTACCACAGGGCATTTGTCCAAGTCAAGAGTATTTAATTTAAGCACAACCAACTTCACCAAAAAGGCTGCAGGCATTTGAGTAACAGTTCATCTCCCAGAATCTCAGTGCAAAATACTTACTGTCAGCAGGAGCTGTCTTAAAGGTATTTTTGATGGGTAAAAAGCAAACGTTTGCTCTACACTGCTGAAACTGGGTTGAAGAATATGTGACTGGTTTCATTCATTTTTGAATCTTGCACAGATTCTCAGTTCTCCAGAACTGACCACATACATATTAAATGCTGAAATCTGGAAAATCCTGCCCTTGCTGCTTCTGATTTATCAACAACCTTATGGCATAAAGTGTGGGATCCCTGACTGGAAATGTGTGCTAGTTTTAGTATCGGCATGTGCCGAGGCACATAACTTTGTGTTGGGATTAATAGGTAAGCAGAACTCACAATCATTAGTATCACAAAATAAATTATTTCTACTTCGGGCTAAATGTAACATGCTTGATCAATGTTCACTCAATTTAACAATATAAAGCTGAATGCAAGCTGTTGTGTTTTGTTTAGCTACTGAGCATGAAGCACTGAAGTAGTCTCTCAGTGGTGAAATGTAATTACGAAGTCCAAGTCTCCACATACGTCTTTTATCTAGATAATCCGAGACATCTGGTGATGGTGAGATACTCCCTCACCCCATCTCGACCAAGTGCTTCTATGCTCCGTAATAAGAAGAATTCAATGAAAAGAACAGGGGACAAAGGATTTATTTATTTTTGCTCAGAAAATATGCAGCACCTACTATAGCTGATCAATGCCACTGAGGCAAACAGTAAGTGTGAGGAGCATAATACCATGGAAAGAAGCTCCTTCTCCCACATCCTACTCTTTTTCTATGGTATGAAAGATGCCCTGGCAGCAAAAGACAACTGTGCTCCTACTGCTTGCCTGCATCCCACTTTCAGGACAGCAAGTTACACCTGAAATCTCTTACATAAAGATAAAAAAAAACAAAAAATTAATCGTGTGTAATTCATTAGATCCCATGAGATGAAAGAAACTGTCTAACAAATAACTAAGAGTTTTTCTTTGTGTTTGCAAGTTGTTTCTAAGTATCCTCAAATGACTTGGAGAATTCTGTCCCTGTCTACAGAACTGTCAACTATCACTGCGAACCATTTATTTCTGAAGCTGGATGGAAGTTTTGACTGGAGATTCCTGTTCGTTGATCAGGTAATTCTTACAAAAAGGCATGAAATCATGAAAATTTACACAAAGTAAAATGCTACTACTTTTGCATAATCCTTAATGCTTGCTAAAAATCTGCTTATTCACAGTAGAAAACTTGTTCCATAGACAATTGTTCTGCATCAAGATGACTTGTAAACAGACGCTAAGGCAGGTTAAAATTTTCAATGATCAACAAAAACATTTAATAGTAACTCCTAATTCCTATTGCTATATACCCACATACGTGAGTAATGTCAAAACTGACACGTGCTGTCAGAAAGTATGCACTCAATAGTACAATGTGCAGCTCAGCTGTAGCCTACAAAGGCGTACTGAGAAGAGACCATATTTTGGCTCAATGTAAGGAGCAGTATCAAATAAATCAGATCTCTACATGTGGATTTGGCACTGCAGCTGAGTGACGTGTTTACCTCCTGTTATTTTGCTCTGTATTTTTTATTCACTATAGTAAAAGAATACCCATGTTGACGCCACAATATGCACAGAATAAAGAGGTCTAAAAGCTGCAGACCTCCTCTGGTTCAGCTGTAGCTGCAGCCATTCGGCCCTGAAGAGCCAAATGCCCATAGTCATTGGTCATTTGTGATGCAAGTCCTCCCAACTCTTCTGGGTTAGTAACCGACTTAGTCATCTGAAAAAAGAACACAGGCAAGAGAAAAAGAAAAATGACAGGCATGAGAACAATTTGTTAATACACTCCAGTTTAGAAGCACACTCATTTGTTTGGCCACACTGATGAAAGGGGGAAAAATGCTTGAAGTGAAAGGGAGCTGTCCTCCAGGAAGACCTCCATGGGGAAACTCAAGCGAGCATGCTTTATTAGAGTGAGGGTAACCAGGCACTGGCAGAACATCTGGAGTAATCAAAAAGGAGCAGTTAGATCTGGTAATTCACTCTTTGACATAGCAGCGCAATAGGCCAGCTACACAGTCATTCACAGTGGATGGGTGAAGCGGGTTTTGTCTTTCAGGGCCACCTTATGTTGTCTAAGGGGAGCCAACTTCTATCAGTCTCAGGTGCTGTGGCATAGGAGCATAAAAATGGAGACAGCCCCAGGATCAATGCAAAACATGCCTAGGATATGAGAAGGATAAAGAAAAACTAAGTACGCAGAACACTTTGGTAGAATACCAGTATAAAAAATGAGCATCTCTCTGGAAAAAGCCTACTTTTTAACTAAAATGTTTCTTCTTCCTCCAATTTCTGTTAGCAAAAGGTATGAAATTCCTTCCCTGGGGCAAAACTAGTTTTAAACAAATTCCTGCTATTTGCAAATAAACTGACACATCATAGAGAGCAGTAACATCAACCCTTCAGGACCACAAAACGGAATAATTTTTTAAAGAAATTATTCATCTCCACAGGAAATTCTTGCACCTAGCATACAGAACTAATCCTCTATCCCTCCTGAAAACAAAAAAGGAAGTGTTCTTCAAAACTCAAACACTTCATCCTAAGTGTTATAGCGAAAAATAAGAAAGTTACAATTTAAAAGTTGCCTTTTTTCATTTGTTGTGTTTTTAAACCCAGACAAATCACACAAATGCATGAAAAAAAAACAAACAGTAAAATATCTTGAACTGTATTTATTCATAAGTATTACAGGGATTTGAAAAAAAATTTATGTTACTTTGCAGGCTAAATTAAATAATAGCATACACCATGAAAGGGCAACCTGAAGTCATTGTTAACTGTAGGGCAGTATTTCAGCGACAAATAAACAGGCTGACCAAAAGATATTTAAATAAAATATTTTCCCTGTATTTCTAATAGAAAACAAACTAAATAAAAAGTACATTTCTAGAACAGCAGCAACACAATCCAGAAACCCGACACTCCTCTTCTAGAGAGCATCCCTATCAACACATCGGTAAGGTCCCAGGAGTGTAGTTTACAAAATCATCACTTCTATTATTTAATGATTCCTAAATAGATCAGGTTATTGGAAATCATCATTACAAAGAGTTACACAACAGCGTGTAAAGTGTTCCACAATCCTTATGTACACAGAAGAGCTTTTAGTCAGGTCTAGCCAAGTTTCTTACCATTTCCTGTGCTGTAATGGCAATGGCTTTAGAGTATTTCACCACAGTAGTCTGGTAATCAACAAATGTTCCCTTGGGATCTGCAGGTGTACCTTCATCCAGCTGCAGGAATGTGGAAAAATTATGGAAATAACAACCACCTCCTAACAGATGGTAAACTTTCCACATAACATTGAAATGATGTATTCACATTAATAGTGCCACTCTCTCTAGATGTGCAAGTAAAGACAATGCACCAGGATATATATGGAAATCAAAAAATGCTTTATCTTATGAACTTGAAATAGAACCTGAATAAAATTTTTTAACTCAGAGCTTTTCCATGAAAGGCCAACTTCCCATGCAAGTTCATATCAACTTTTATTGTTCTGTGCAAAATTAGAAATTAATGTGCAACGGCTACAAGAAGAACTATTCCTGAGAAAAATTTATGAGTTAACAGCTGTGGTCCTGCTTGCCTTTAGAACACATAAAAAAACCTCTAAGAAATGTGAGAAGATGAATTTTTTGGTTCAGCTCATTTATATTTGACAATTTTAACATTCCAGCATGGCACCTTTCGAAAGGCAGCAAAACACCTTAGGCTTTGCTGCTTTCCCCACTGGCGTTAATCTTCTTCAAGGCAAACCTGCTGATCATTTAACATACTAACATAAAAGAACAATAAGCACAAGGAAGACAATTAGAAATTTAGACAACCTGTAACTATGACTTTCTTTCACTATCAGTATGGTGCTAGACTAAAACATTCCAAACTAATTCTAGCCACTGCTTGCTAACAAGTTTAGTAATATAAACAGCAACCCACACCTTGCTTTGATTTTACAATCTGTGCTACTTCTGATCCAATCACTGGATTGCCTGTTGTTCCATGTCAGCTGTCACATACTGAAATGCATTAGCAATAACTCTACAGACCCCTACACTGTGGATCTGCTTTAACTGCCAAGTAAAACGGTGCTCTGTACTTCTCTGCTCACCTTGCTCATTGCCTCTGTTATGGCATCTACCATACCTCCAACCATGCCTACTTCGCTAGCAGCTTCATTTAAGGTAACCATGATATCATCCACAGCCTCTTTCATCAGCTGAGCTGCCTCAGTGATTGCATCATGAGTATGAGATGCCTGAAGAAGAAAAAAATGAGACAAAAAAAATCAACATCCTGTTAAAAAAAAAGATTTTAAAATAACAGTAAAAAAAAATCTTGAAATTAATGTGAAAACCTTGTCTTAACCCAAGACTCTAATAAAAAAGGTTGGAAAAAATAAAGCTTTCTTAAGCAAAGACACTAAGAATTGAAGAAAAATTAGTTGCAACAAATATCGCAACACCTGTAAAAAAAAAAAAAAAAAAAAAAAAAAAAAGAAAATGCCCCCCACATAGTTTTTTNACCTTGGGATTTCCTCCTCCTTCTTTGGCTGCATACAACATCTGCAAAGCAGACTCTGCCAGTGTCTTGCTCTGGTCCAACACTGTCATCTGTTGCTGATGATCTAGAGTTTTGGATGCTACACCAACTGCAGCTAAAACCAAGGGTTCAAAGTAACTTGCCAGCTGCGTAACCTAGGAAAGCCAAAACAACATCATCAACAACAAGCTTTTAAGACCATTTCAGAACTAAAGAATGCTGCTCTCTAATTAGCATCAGGATATGGGTCAGCTCAGGTAGCACACTGTTGTAATGCCTAAGAGCTGTACAGCATTTAGGTTGTAATACATGCCAGGGTAACTTTGGTGCTCCTGAGTTTTCAGTTCTGTAATAATGCAGTGTTTCTCCCCTCAGAAGCACACAGCTGAGATCAATTTCAGCGCTGACACTGAGGTCGCACAGTCCTTAGCGGTCAGTACAAAGGACACAAGTCACCTCCATGCAAGGGAGGAATGTCTCAACCTTCTACTGCACACAACAGGTGATCAAAGGCACTGCACTGGATCTGGACTGCTTTGTTCACCTCAGAGACTACTGACAATCATGTCCTTCAGGCCATAACTTCTCAAACACTCTGCACTGGCTTACAGTGCAGACCTGGAGAGTTCTTTTATGTGTAAGACGCCATAGTGGGGAGAAGCGCTACCATTCCCTCTAGACACAGTTCATCGCTCCTGATGCATTAGCAGTTCCTTGAGGCAGCCACATGTCCCAGTTGTCCTTGATACTAAGAAAAAGATATGTGGTTAAGAGATGGGGTTCAATACTTCGTTTGAGATATTGAAAGACGCTTCATTACGCAAGCAACTTCTGTTGCTGTAATATACTCTCCAGAAACATGTATGCTCAGCATTTTTTCCTCAATTTCTTATCCAATTTACACTGTTCTGAGAAAACGTCTGCTTTCAGTTAAACAACTATTCAAAGAAAATTATTGATTTAGTAGCTGCACATTACATATCACTGAAGATTTACAGTCTACCTGTCATCTGACTTATCTACAAAACTACCATAACAGTTGGCTCTTAAGTCCCTAACATTTAGGCTTCACAGCTTCTACTAGATGAAAAAAGCAGTACTGCTTTGAGCTGATAATCCACACAACATGCATCAATAGCCCCATGTAACATAATGCTGTACCCCTGAAACCCCAGAAGTTTCAGTGTGGGTACATTTGAAGGCTATAAACATTATAGAATCTTTACGAGACTGGCCTGATAAAGAAAAACAGCAGTAGTTAGCACACTTCTTGTGGAAGAGAAGATACTGAATTTTTTAATCCATCTAAATGACTATGTAGACTACGAGCCAATTAAATTTTAAGACATAGTAAGTCTATTTTGTTTCCCAGAGGATTAAAACAAGCAGACAACAACAACAAATAACTAAAAACAGAATAACAAGGAAGGGAAAAAAAGAAGTATGTATTTCACAAGTATGAGGTCTTTTAAACTGTGTCCAAGTAAACAGCAAGGACCATACCTTCTGCATCCATCAGGAAAACCAGGCCAGAGTAAACTGCTTGTATGCACTTCAGCTGACATTTGTGCAAACAAGTGAGAGAAGCAATGTGACTGCATAACTACCTGTATCTTAGTCATGTCTAATCAATGGAAACAGAGAGTCTCCCTCCTTTAAAACCAGTCTAAACCTCCATCCTTTTCCCTCCCCTTTCTTTATTTGTCCCTTCTGCATTAATCTGCCCCACACCAAAAACTTCAATGAAAATGTCTTGCTTATGGCCCAAAAAATAAACGGCTTTATTTGGTCTCAGCTCCAAATACTGGGAAATCCCAGATCTTTCTTCTTTCCGAGTACATTCTTCTTCTCTTTCAGAAGAAGTGAAAAGTACTGCTTCATTGTGGTCTCCCCTTTACGTCCACCTGTCCAAGATTTCATTTATCTTTGTAAAAGTTAGGACTGCACCTTGTGTCCAAGCTGAGCTGCCTCTCCTCGAGCTGCAGTAGCTATGGGAGCAATAAGGTGCCCAATTTCCTGAACGACTGATGTCAGCTGCTCCTGTAGAGCCTAATAAGAAGAAAAGTTGTCAGTTACTGTTACTGTTCATCAATCAAGTTATGTTGTACCACGACAATCAGACTTTGACCAACGGAAATACTCCCAACTGTTAAATGTCCCACTACACCATGATGCAAAAATCCACCATGTCCATGTGATGTCCATGATAATTTCTTCTCCTTTATCTTTCTTCAACTATAACAACATTGAGATAGGCCCTGCTGCTGTTTAGATTGATATGGCTCCCTCCCACTCCAGCTGATAGCAGCAAATTCAGGAACAGCTGCCTTTTATCATTGCAATGTGACAGTTCCCCTCCCCCCCCAACAAACAGAAAAAACACAAAAACCAAGCAACAAAAAAAGCAAACAAATAAAACACCTGTTCCTGCCTTGCCAAAGGGTTAGTATCACTGCACTTATCACAAAAACTAGCAGAAACTCCTATTTAAATATGAAGAGACATTTCTCAAAGCAGACAATACAGCACAAGAGCTCTGCTGTAGACTTAGAAACCAGCAGCAGAAATTCATCAGTGGTGAAAGAGAGAAAAATATGACATCTCACAGATGTGGACTGACCCTCTGAATACAATCTGTAGGACAGAATTATAAGAAATGCATATTACTGGCTAGATAAGACAAATAATGGCTTTGAATTCAAAGGCTGATTATGTCTTGGCAGACAGGTTTTAGCTCATTCTCATGCAGGGCAAGAGAAAACAAATACTAATTTTTCATTTCATTATATGCCTATACTGCTTTATAATTAAGCTGCTATTCTAAGTACAGATTATTTCCATTCAAAATGATGCCCAAGATGACTATTATTTAAATTTAAAATAGCAGTGTATGACTTTTAGAATAACTTCATTTATTCTGAGAGGTTTCTAGCATGCAGCATTACAGCCCAAAAAGACTACTGGAAAACACAAACAGATGTAATTTCATGAAGCCATAGTAAAACAAGAAGCATCACAAGTGTCAAAAAGCTTCAGTAAGAACATATCAAAGTCAGCTCAGGAATTTAGTTATTGAACTACCAAATAAGCATTATTAAAAAAAAGACAGTGTAATTTAAATCACTGGACTGCTAGTACTAAATTCATTTCAAAAACATCCTAACTTGCACACAGCAAGGCGTCAGAGAGATGCTGCTTATCAGTCAGTCACATCAGCAAAGGAAACCAGAATAATACAAAGGGGGCGTTTAAAAATAACTGCTTTCACCACTACCTTTGGCTGGTGATTCTGATACCTTTCCAGAAGCAATCCACTTTGGCCAGCATGTGATTTTACCCAGAAAGACTCCAGTAAGAAAAATTCTCCCCTCAGGCATAGATTCTGGCAAGTGCTAGGCTTTACATGTTCAAACGCAAAGAAAAGCAGCAGGATGAATGAGGCTGCTCAATGTTCCTCTGCTGCTGTGCCACCTCCCTTACCTCAACGGAGATGTCATCTCTGGTGGCCAGGCTCTGACTGACAGCTGCAAGGGAAGCCTGCTCAATGTCTCGGATGCATCTGTTGATCCCATCGATAGAGTAATCACATTCTCGCTGGCCTGGAGCCTTATCCCTGAAAGACAGCAACAGTGATCTGAGCAGGATGGGAAGGAGGCAGGCACTATCCTGAATGCACACCCACGTGCCCCATTAACTGATGAAACATAAAGCACGTGGGAGCAGGGCAACAAGGATGTAAGACAGCTTAGTTGTACTGACAAGGCTTTGATTTATGCACTGAGTACTCCAGACACTTAGAAATCAGTGCTAGGGTTGGACAGAAAGGGAGTATAGAAGGCGCAACCTCAGTTTCCTCCAGACAGCGAACAGATCAGCCCAATAGGAAAGGTCAACATGAGAAGGCTACAAACAACAGGAAAAAATATTCCCATTTCTGTACAGTGTAACTGACTGTCTCAGGAAACAATTCCTTGGGTATGATCTTTTACATCCAGTCCCAAGTATCTCTTAATGAAGATTAGTTTTCAGGTACTTTCTCCTGACACACAGTTTGCTATTTCAGTAAAATCATTATAAAAAGGTAAATTCAACTGTAATACTCCCCAATGCACTATGCTCAGACAATTTTGACTTCGAATTGATATTGAGAGGTTGAGGATAGAGCACACTCCTAATGAGTTTAAAATCTTTCAGTAAGAAATGGGCAGACAGGTTTAGTCCAAACATTGAAAGCTATTCACACTTTGTAACAGCATTCCTGCAACTACGGTGAAGAGCAGGTAGCAGAGATCCATTACTTACTATCTGACCCACCCACAAAAGCCACCTTTGTCCACACAGATGATGATGGTAAATGGTCTGAATGGAAATAATGTTGGCTAAATCTGTTCTTCCATAGCATTTTCTCTTATGTTTACCTTAAACTGAATCACAGCTGAAACTGGGGATGGAGAACAACAGAAAGGCAAAATCAACCCTTTGCTGCAGAGCGCTGTGGTCCTCAGTTACGACTGAACAGTGCGCACAACAGAACAAGTTATTTCCGTCAGTGAAGAATACCACTGCACCATGGGCCATACAGTATTACTCTTTATTTTCCCTTTATTGGAACAGCTTAAATCTGGACATAAATGCATTTACTACAGAAGACATACCTGATAGAGGTGATGAGACTCTTAATAGAATCTGAGACAGTATGGGAATGCCCAGCAAGTACAGACCACGTAGGAGGGTCTTTTGGATTGATAGCCAGAGAACGAGCAGTTTTGATCAATAAAGATGAGCTCTCCAACATTGTTCTAGCAGAAACTAGAATTGGCTCCTGTGCTCGTGATCCCTGCGGTCAAAATGTGCAAGATCATAAAGAACATTGATATCATTATTTGAGTTTGTCCACACATTTGGCTACTAAAAAAAAAAAAGGCTTAATGAGCAGCAGTGAAATAACATGGTCATTTCTTGTGTTATACTACAGTATCTACTGATAATCAACATGCAAATAGTAGGAGTCAATGCAGTTCAACTGTTTGCTCTGTAACATACTTCAAAAACCAGTTTTCAAGTTTACAAAGACATGATCCTGCTGATAAACAGAACAAAGCAGAAACACTTCTCTAATTGTAGACTATGGAGATATCATTTAACAAACATTTGTCACAAAAGCAAGTGTACTCTTTTCATACTCTACAACACTTCAATTGAATCACCATTTTCATAACTGTTGTATCTCCAGTAACCTAGTAAACCCTAGGGCCACAGGCCTGGAAGGCAGACTTAGATTTCAGTTAGAGTCCCATCAGGTTGAGATTGCAACAGTTACTGTATCATCCAACATTGTGGCTAGAACTGACCTCCCCCAGAGTAGGAAACAGTAGCTGTAAAGTCAGAAACAATATGTGACCTCTACTTCTATGTAAGCTTTTATGAAGCTTGAAGGACTTCTTTTTCCCTTAAAAAAGCTTTTATTAGTTACTTTAGATACTAATCTGTTGTAGTTACAAGGGTTGAGGACAGAACTCTGACAAAAAAAAAAACAGATGACCTATGAAAAGTTACTCTTCCTAGAAAATCTGCTTCTTGTCACCATGACCTTGCAACATTATTAGAAGGGAGAAAGCACAGCATATCCATTCAGTCCTTTCCAAAACTAATTACATGCCATGTGTTAAAGCTGCACTTCAGAGAAAAAGGGAGATTTATTACTTTATCACATGAAAGAATACAGCTATCAAGGCAAGCAACTCGCTTTTCCCACATTACTCCATAACAGGAGACTGCCAGTGCTTACTGGAGCATAGCTAGTTTTATCTTACTAGTGCACAATTCAAGGTCAGAGGTTAAGCAGAAGACTGCAAAACGTCCTAGGATCATAGAGCCACATTTCAGGGCAAAGTCTCTACACTCCCTTCCTCTCTCCCAACAGACAATTAAATCGATGTTTTTCAGGATCCAAGTGCAACATCCTGCCTACCTCAGTGCTGATCTGTGCCGGTATGCTGACAAATTCCGGATTTGAAGCAAATGCTGTCAGATTTTCCACAGCCTCTATCAAAGGTGCAGTAGCAATTCTGCACTTGTTGCGGTTCTCTTCAGAGAAATCACCGTCCAGGGCCTAGAAATTAAATACTGATTGAGCTCTGTGTGAGTTGGTTTATTTGCAAAAAGGAACGAAGATGGTTCCATTCCTCATGGGTTTAAACCGTTGTGCATTAATGACATTTCAGATTTGAAACTTCTCCCAGAAACAACACTGATGTGAAGAATGTAATCCTTTAACTGTCTGGTGTTTTACTTAGCTGATTATTGACCCTGAACTTAACACAGCTGCGTTACTTCACAAGACTGAATAAATGCTTGAAATCATTGCACTCTGGTGGTTCTCATAAATCACGTCTCAGTACACCTCACGCTCCAATGTGTGGAAATGGCTCACGAGTTGGTTCTTTCTTGAATTATTATTATTTTTTTTTAATCATACCATCACATCACACAAATGAACTAAACTCTTTCATAATCTCACAGAAATACTTCAATATGAAGGACTTTCTGTGTAACCTTCCAGTCTTATGAGCGTAACTATTTTTAAAAGAATTTCAGTAGCAGATCAGCTAATGGATTCAGATCCATTAGTTCTCTATGTTTTCACCAGTATTACTTTTCTTTAAAAGAAGCAGAACTACTCCTTGCCAAAACAGAGGCAGGTATCTGGAAAATAGAAGATGACCATTAACAGAAGACTATTAAACAGCAGCAGCATAAATGACTCTGGATATTGAGTAATGTAACACCACTAAAAACCTTCATGTCCAGTTGTTTACAAACTGTCTATCAACTAGAGGTATTTCATCTCATAAGGAATCTGCCTTTCCTAATATCAATATTGCCCAGTTCTTTCCATTTTGACTATGACACAGCTATACTGCTGGTCATATTTTCCAGGTTCTTAAAACTTACATATCACAGAGGGTTAAATGATATTGCCAGCTGTTCTAATTCAGCAGAAAAAAACTGCAGCACCATTAAGCAGCATTTATACCTTGATCGTCTTAACCAGGTTAGCTGTGCTGTTTGCAACTTCCTTGGCAGACTGCACAAAGTGTCTCTTGGCAACAGGATTTGCTGTCTTCGATGAAGCAATGCGACAAGCATTGCACAGAGCAGAAGTATGTTTGGCCACAATTGTGGCAGCTGACAATACCTGTCAAAACAGATGGCACAAAACAGACTGTCAGAGCAGCAAGACAGCTACTATACTCTAGGCTCTGCAGAGTTCCATTTCAAAGCCATGCAACAGTTTCAAAGCAAAACTCCTTTGCTTGGTCAAAAAAAAAACAAATCAAAGCCATACGTCCTAACAATGAGACTCATCACAATCCTCTGGAATTACCTGTGATGGGCTGCTTGCTGGATCTACCAAATTCTGGCAGGCCATCTGGATTGCTTGATTGGCTCTGGCAAACTGAATTGGGTCAACAAGACCCTGCTGACCTGCCTGACTGTTGGGATCTGAAATGCCAACCAGGTAAGCAGCCTAGAAATGGAGAAAGGAAGAAAAAAAAAATCTTATGAAACAATGCTAAATCCATCTTCTTTTTCTGATAAGCTTGCCATATAGCATTGCATATGGTGATTATCCAAAAGTCATACCATAAAGTACTATTAACAACATCCTTGTAACACTCTGAAAACAAGACATCTGAGCCACTGCACTTCAAAAATTTAATTTTTATTTAACAAAACTATCCAATTTGCTTAGGCAGTTTGTCTCTGTGGAAAAGTTATTTTTCACTTGGAGAGTCAAATAGACCTTTAAGTATCATAAGCATCAGCAAGTTATTTACACAGCTGGAGGTGGTCAGGGTTTTGTTGAAGCCTGAGCAGAAAGCCAGTTTTAGTTCTCTTCATTACTCTTACATATATAAAACAAACACGTCCCCGCATTCCTTCTCACCAGCCAAAATCAGGTCACCTCAGCAAACATACTACTGCTAAATAGTTGACTGTCACATCGGCAGGTGATCATCGCACTGCAGCTCAAGATGCCTTATGGCTACACTTATTTCTTTCTCAATTTCAGACTGTTTCATGCCTCTCAACAAGGAGGAATTGTCTGGGCTGGCAAAACGGTGTCTGAAGACTACCTGACGAACTTCCATTATAGATGCACTGCTACCTTCATATACTGGTAAAGCAACCCACGGTTAGATGTGGAGGAGATGAAGTTCATAATGAGACATTCTGTATTTGAGGAAACCAAAAAAGTAGTTTCCAGATGCAAAGCATGATCCCCCACAGCCTGATGCTTTACTGAAAAGTCTGTATCAGCTTTAATCATGAGGGAGAGGACCTCAAGAGAACAAGTCAGCCAGTTATAACATCAAACCACAGTGACCATTTCCAGACTCTAGTTCATTGTGACAGCTTATGATTTTTGCTTTTTCAGAAAGTATCTGAAGAGCTAGAAGACAGATTGCTTGTGATTTACAACATAGTTTGGAATTAGGAGTACAAACTAAAACAAAGCTTATCATTCGTTTTAACTCTGGCTTGATTATTGGTGTGCTTCTCTATGATGTAACTGTTTGGAGCTTAAGCTGCAAACATGAATTCTATATACTGCAGCTTTGACATTTGCTTTATCCTCAGGAAACCTTAACCTCTTGATTTTATTACCTTTCCTTACGAAATATTATTGCACTCTCCTACTCCTGCCACGTACAGCAGAAGGATCCACAATTTGTTCTGTGTAGGATCCACAATTTATGCACACTACATGCACGCTACGTAGTACAAGGCCATAATTTACTTGGCCAAAATGAAGTAACTCTTAGATTGACACATGCTTTTTTTTTTTTTTTCCCCCCTAAGAAAGCTCAAGTTATGCATACATTTGCTTTACACACTTCAATTTTACAGATTTCAGTAGCTTACCTGAGCTGCTGCCTCTGTGAGGCCGCAAAGAGCCTTGGACGCAACTCCAACACATTCTCCAAAGACTAAAAGATCCCCGGTTTTTGCATTCTGGGAAATGCCTGCCATTGATTCTCCAAGAGCCTCAGAATTTAAAAAAAAACCAAGTAAGCTTCCCAATGTGTTTCCCTACCAGTAAAAAGCAAGTGATTTCTGGTCCTAAACCTGTTCCAGCCCCACAAACCTACTTGACCTAGCTTCCAGAAATTTTGGCTAGTAAACAAGCTCTGCTCATGGATTTGGGCAAATTCCTTTGTATGGCATGAAGGAGAAGACATGCAAATCACCACTGTATTTACAGTGCCAGAACTAACACTATGTGTCCTCTAACACTCTGTCCCAGCTGAAACCAGGACACTATGATAGCTCAAATGACTATGAGGGTATAGAAATAACTCTCATTAATTTTTCTGTCGTACAGTAATCGTTACAGCTAGCCGGGCTCTAGCTATGTTTCACAGATTTTAGAACATGACAACCAAACCAGGCACTGCTTTCCACACACCCTGAATCTTCTTGTCCCTAAACTCACTCAAACTCACTGGAGATGAAATTGCATCTAGTCTGCTGGAACTATCTGGGTATCAGAATGCACATCAACACTCAAAGCATCTCACTGAAATCAGTTCATCTCCTTTTAAAATTCAAAATAAGGTCTGACTACAGTAGAGCAATAGAACAAGCATGACACGCATATCCCCAATATCCCTTAGGCCCTCTCTTTTTCTTTTAGAGAATGAAGAATTTGAGACAATCCCAATGCATCAAGGAATAAGAACACCAAAAGCAAAGCTTCAAAGCAAGGTGTTTGACATGATACAGTATGCTGAAAAATAACAAGAGATTCCATAAAGATTTTCTGGTGTGCTGGAATATCTGGACTGCTCAGACATTTCTGTAAGCTGTTTTGCACAGACCAGTACAATGACATTTCACTGCCAAGACTCCCACTTACACTCTCAGCGTTTCCGGTATAGCTGCAAACAAAACACACCATGACGTATGACATGAAGTATGTCTAATAAACAGGGGGAGAAGGGAGAGAGGGGGAAGCTGTACCAGCATTGTATGCCGGTCACATTATTAAAAATATTTCCAAGGCAAAAAACCTTTGAAGTGGCAAAACAATGAAATGACCTCTCAGAGCCCTATGTCAGGCTGAGTTTTACTGAAGAATGCAACATACATTTTAGAAATAGACTGCGCTGCGTTTCTAAACATGTTTGATATGTGTGTGGAAACATACGACAATTAAAATACACTTCACAATCGGCACAGAGATAGGAAAAGGAAGTTACCTTTGAGTTTTCCATTACACCCTCAATACAATCAAAATATGAGAGGTCGCTCACAGGCTCATTGGGGTTATCCAGCATCCCCTTAACTGTCTGAAAGAAGGAAAGAAACCTGGCTTACTGATGGAGCCTGAAGTACTGAGCTGAGAAAAATACACACCATCACAACTGCCCTGCTTATGCCAGCCAGCATAGCCATGACTTTGTCTCCAGCAAGCAAAGAAAACCACAGTCACTGAGGGCTCAAATACAGATGTGTGCACTACACCTTAAACGCTACCCGACATCAACTGAACTGTGCTAACTGCTCGTTTTTGCACTACAAGTCTGCTGGAAGTACAGTCTAATGTGGTTTACCCTGCATTTGTTATGACCGACCTATACCAGGCTGATATGTGGGAACCTGGTCCTGTGTCAGTTCTGAACAGTCTCATACATATTCTCAGTAATATTTTCACATTTTATAATGAGAATTAAAAGATTAAGTGATAGGAGAACAAGCTACCCTCCCTCAAGTACTGCCCAGACACAAAAAGGGCTATCAAACTAAATGCAAATTAATTATCTCCTCGCTTCCTCCTGTTGTTAACAGGACCCACCAGCACATCTCTGTCAAAAAAATACAAGCATAAGTGGGATTTAATTTGTTTTTCTGAAGCGAGTCTGATTCCTGGAAATAAAAAAGTAAAAATTAGTCGTATATTCATTTAGAAGATTTAATGCATTTAGATGAGCTTGTAAAAAGCTGCAAAATACAGTACACGATAATTCTCTTATGCTTATACAATCTGCAAGGTGCCTGTTTCCAAGTTTGGAAGAAGCACCTCACTAAATATCAAGCAGAAAAGACAATCTTTGTGAAGAAAGTGAAATCAGTAAGTTCACAAAAGATACTAATCTGTGTATCTGATACTTGCTTTCCACCTGCAGGAAATCTGGGCATGAATTTAGGCCATTAGACCTGTACAAGAACTAAACTCCTAACACTAAGTATTTTAAAAGACTCAGTATTTTTTTTGTTTGTTTTTTTTCTCCAAGCTATAGTCTTAGTAGTCTTTAAAGCCTTACAGCAATTAAGAAACTGTGAGAACAAGGTGATGTGAAAAAGAGGTCATATTAGAAAACAGTTTCCAGAGTCTTCACAACTCTTCCCTAGTTCTCACCGTAGTTCCTCATTGTTGTGCTTCATCCTTAAACAACAACTTGTAAAGTAAGCTATTTCCTGCAACATTTGCACTACTGTGGAGACAGAAGCCCTCAGAACATAAAGAAACAACAGCAGAAGGCAAGTCAGCACAACTTCGCAGTGACAGATAGCGTGTATTTGATACTCTTGTAACACCTGTGTGTATTCTATAACCCTATAACCCTTTCAGCTGAAATTCTGAGAAAGTAAGGTCCTCTCAAAACACATTATTCCAGAATATCCAGGAAAGACCATAGAGCATGCTGACAATCTATCAAGTCCAAACTGAAACATGCTAGGTGTCTAAGCAGCATTGAAAGTAATAACCTTCTAAAAGTATAAAATCAAGGAATTGCAGCTCCCTTCAGTGCACTGCTGGTACTGGGAATGTCCAGCCCATTGTGACTCCTTTTTAATTCACAGTAATTATAAATAATCTTGATTACAAACTGTACTTTCTGGGAAGCAGAGAAGAGGAGAATGGGGCAGGTCAGCAAATTTCACCCTGGCCAAAACTACAAGATGTTCAGAGAGGTTCTATGCTTACCTGGTATGCCATTAAAACCTCTGCCACCCACAGATATCAAATAAGAAGACAGTGACAGCAGCTAATCAAAGAAAACAAAGGAAAAACAAACATTTGGGGCCCACTGTTCTTCAAAAGAACTTTCTGGAATGTAGTAATACCTCCAGTTCTCTGAGTGCATTGTCACATTCCTTCTGCCCGGGAGCTTGCTGGGTGCACAGTGTGATGAGCTGGTTTATACTTTCAGTCACAGCTCTAGGGAAAGTAGAAGGAAAAAGGTATATGTTCAAGGTGAACTATTCCTCTTATTAAAGCTTTTGTTCACTAACTGCATACTACAAAGTTTTCAAGCTTTCATGTTCTACTAATATTTTTCTTTCTACTGTTTGGGGAAAAACCCTGCAGTAAAGTAATTGACCTGAAGATCTCTTCCTTAACAAGCTTCATAGGAGCAAAAACCTCTCATTAAAGCATTTGACAGTGATCAATATCTGAGACAACAATTGAGAAGGTAGTCTTGAAAAAACAGAAGTTCAATTTCAGTGACATATGCATTGGGTGTCCATGGCAAGGTTTTGGCAGTGGTGGGCTGTGGGGGTGGCCTCTGTGAGTAAAGGCCAGGGGCTGCCCTGTGCAGGTTCCAGCTGACTCCTTGACGAACCTACTGCAGGACACAGCTGAGGCCAACAAACGGACTGCTGGCACCAAAAAGCTCAAATTTCATCAAATACATCATATCAATACTTGGATCCTGCAGGGCATTCTGCCACTGTTGCAGTCATAGAATCACAAAGGTTGGAAAAGACCTCTAAGATCACCTAGTCCAACCGTCAGCCCATTAAATCATGTCCGTAAGTGCTGCATCTACACGTTTCTTGAATACCTCCAGGGACGGCAACTCCACCACCTCCACCTCCTGTTCCAATGCCTGACCACTGTCTCAGAGAAGTTCTCCCTAAACTAATAGCTTTCTGAGGAAGTCAGGAGAAATGGCTCTACAAGCAGACAAAAACTACTGAAAAGGGTAGGATTCTCAATTAATACTGGAGCAAAAAGAGAGAACAGAAAAGAAATACATGAAAATTAATCATATAGCACCATAGAAGATGAGAGAAAAAGTAAGATAAATCAGTGGGAAGAAAAGAAGTTTTGCCTCTTTTTTTTTTTTTTCCTCTCATTTTCTCAGAAAAGAGAAAGTAGAAATATTTGACCTGACCGTATCATAACAGCAAAGAGAGATGTGCCCTGGCAAGCTTGTCACAACCACTGCATTTCCAAAGTCACAGAGGATTTGAGAAGGGAAATATGGCACCTTAGTGTCTTGAACACAAACCTATGACATTTTGTTACTATCTAGTGTCCTAAGCATGCAGACAATGCCTTCACACACAAACACCATGGCAAAAGAGACCATCTAGAGACTCTGTACTGCTTGTTTCTTGTGCTGCTATTTTGTTAAATGCTTCTACAGAGGGAACACCAGCCTGGCAGGAACTAACAAACAACTGAGCTTCACTGGAGACACTAACTTCACCCACACTCCAAAAAAACAGGAATGCTCCAAGTCTAAGCAGAAATCCGTAGCAGTCTAGTGCTGTGGCAATAACACAACCTCATGCAACTCCTCCATTTTAAGCAGTGTACCTTCAATTACCTACAACTTTCCTAGAAGCCTACTTATTTCTGGGGAGACAGGACAGATGTCAGAACACTTTTTTTTTGTCATGAACACAATGAAATAGTATACCTTACTTCTTTAAGTATTAAAAGAGTGTATTTTTAAAAAAATTATTTGATATTAAAGAATTATGATTCTAGGGTCCAGGACAAATATGAACTGCATTTTCCCCAAGGAAGTAACAGCCTTAACTTGCTTGCTTCCACTCCAGGCTAATCTTTGTGAGAGTAAACATTTTGAAAGACAATACTATGAGTGACATCCAAACTTCATTTCAGACATTAATCTAATTAATATTGATGTTTCTAGGTCTAAGTGCCTAGCTGTCCTTCAGCAGTCTTCTTCCAGTTTGATACCTAAACATTCAATTTAAAGACTTAGATAATTGAATAAGTTCATTTGAGAAAAGGAAATCATGAAAAGGATTTTGAGAAAATGAATGACAGGTGATTATCCAGTCACAAACACTGAAAGGTAGAGTTATTTTCCAAATAAACACTGAGCACCATAGCTGAAAAATTGGGTCCTAAAGATGGAATTCAGGGTGGGGTTAAGAATCTTTTAAGTAAGGGCATCTTCAACAAAATAAACATGCCATATCATCTAACCCTTTCAAGTCTTCTCAGTCATACCCACTCTTGGTTATAGGTAGCCATAACATGAGTTTTGTACACAGCCTGAAGAAGGACATAATTCAGTTTATTTTTTTTGTTAAGGACTGAGAGACTTACTACTACCTAGGACCTTGTCAGACCATAGGTGGAAAGAATAGTGGGTAAAACACAGTAGTTCCTTTCAACCACCAGGACAACTCTTCAACCAGTGGTTCTTATCTCCACCAAAGCTAACAAGTTATGCTAGTTAAGGGACTACTCCAAAATAAGAAGTTTTCCTGGGACTTGTATTCATTTAAACAGAACTGCAGGTTCCAACCACTCAGTTAACTGACAGTGTCAGAACAACATAGGAACAGATTACAAGTAGAGCAGAGGAAAGCAAATACCTTAAGTTAAGCCTAAAGCAAGCAAACCATCCTTACCTTGCTGCTGCTGCTAAGAGGTTCTTGGCATTAGGAGCTCCAGGATCAACAGACAGAGACTTGGCAGCCAGTAACAGCTTGCTAGAAGCCATAGAGATGCTCTTGAGGTTACCTATTACTTGAATCTGGTCTTCTTTAGTCTGAAAAGCCATAGCAGCATAACATTAAGTGCTTAGTTTGCAATAGAGAGTGCTAAAACAGCATTTGGAAACCCAGTTGGTTTATCCCCCTGAAACCACTGACATGCAGGGGAGCCAGTCCAGAGGAAGACATGGACCGAAGCCTCTGATCACCCAGACAGGTGCCTCTAGCCCCATTCACATAACAGAACAAGAAACCCATATAACAAATAGCTTCAGATCCAACAATGGCAGTATTCACAAAGGAGCAATGGAGAAACTTTACTACTTGTTGAACAATGCCTCAGTTGTCAAGATTCTCATGCATCTCCGCCTGGCACAGCTGATCCACATCACTGTCAGTGTGTACTGTATTCTAGCATCCTGCATAACCCACAAGCTCTCTTGCATCTAACTGGGATTACTTACACAGAAAGATCCCTCCGGAAAGTCACCTGTCCCAAGAAAATCAGTTTCTCTAAGTCTACTTTAGAACACCCAATTCAGAATGCTTCATATTACCTATTGACCTTAAGCCACTGCTCAAAATGAATGACCTTCATATGCA
>VXAV01011613.1:829197-842859 GCA_013399715.1 Alectura lathami
TCCACTTGACATCAATCTTACCTCGGTAGTGCAATACTGATTCTCTTCTCCTCAAAGCACAAAATTAGGGATTAATCTTCACCACTATCTAATACATCATCATCAGAATCAAATTTAAATAAACTGTAATGTATGCAGTGACTCAGCTTTTTTCTTTTCTTTTTTTAGTTCATCTAAAATAGCAGCTACCTACAAAATCATCTTGAGATTTACTTGAGCTAACCTATTTATTTCCCAAATACCACCATGACAACAAGTAAGTACTGCATATTAGCGTGTTTTATAAAGGATGCCTTCTTTTGTGGTTTGGTTCTCATTCCCTGCATAACTGCTCTCTCACAGAAGAGCACACTTTTGCCTTCTGTTGTCTTTTTCAATTTTTATTTTTTTTTAATGTAATTTCATTAAAAACTATGAAGTAATATGTGTCTGACATTGGTTAGAAATTAAGCTGTCAAATGTAGCATAAAAACAAATCAGAACAGCTTCTTGCCAGAAGGACTTTGAATTCTAGACTGGGACTATAAAAACATGCTTGATTTCAGGGATACCTTGAAATCTATGGTCTTGGCAGCTTCAGCTGAAACCTAAGAGTCATGTAAACCAAAGTATGGTCTATAACTTAGAGTGACATTTAATGCCCCAGTTGCTTGTAGGCTGAACAGCAGAATAGCAAGATCAGTGTTGTTAATTATATGATCAATACATTAAATAAAGATTTCACTGGATTATAGCGTTAAGTCACAAATGCCACTCTATCCTTTTCTGTGGGAAATCCAAAATTTACCTGCATTCCACAGCAGACTTCAGTACCACTTCACTGCTGTTACCATTCAGTCTGTTTCTTTGACCACAGAGCTACTCAGCTGCCACAGGACTTGCTTGAGGTTATTTGTTTGTTACCCAACAGATACATGCTGAGGTATATAAGCCTACTTGTAAGATGCTTGCAGGGGTACTTGTAATAGACAAGCACTACTTTGCAATTACTTACAGTAGCTCAGCTTTGTAAGGCTCTCCGTATAGTAAAATATTGAAACTACAGATAATACAAAAAATCAGGGTTCTGAAGAATCCATACTGACTGATATGGGATACATATATATATTTTAAAACTCCTTTGAGGCTGACACAGTATGATAATAGTCAGTGATCTTCAGTTCCCCACAAAGCTGAACTCAGAGTTATCTGGCATTGAGTTCTGATACATTTACCTTACAGCTCTGCACAAGTTGCTGGTGGGCTGCAGTGTTCTTATTTGAAACAGCTGCATTCTGAGAAGCTGCAATAGTCTGAGTAGCAGCAGCTGCAGCTTGTTTAGCTGCAATCTTAGGAGAAAAAGAAACAGTTAAAACACTTAGTGGTTAGAGTGAGTAATTCAGAGAATAAAATATTCTAAAAGCACCCAAAAGGCCTTCTTTAAATACTCATGAGTTTTATTATCAACCTTTCCCTATTGCGAAATTAAACATTCAACAATTTACCTAATGCATTCCAACATGTTATGCAATACTTTTTTTTTTTTTTAACTGGCCTACTAAATACAATGAAGTATGAAGTTCATCCTTATCATCATGCATTTCTTTCCTACGCGAGGCATTATATATTATCAGAGCATTAAAAAGTTTTCTTTTCTACAAAGTTTTCTTGCATTCAGTTTGAAAACGGAGGCATGATTTATTTCCTAAAATACTCCATTTTTTTTTTCTATACAGATAGGGCAGTGCACTTATGGAATATGGTTATTGACTTAGATTATCTTGTTTGTCTGATCTCATTGTACACAAATCGTTTTCAGACTACTAAAAAACATATAAAGTAGAGATTATGAAAGGCTTTTTTGTCTTTTCTACATTTTAGCTGAGAACAGGAAGATCTAACCTTGCTTGCAAGACAACCTGCAGCTAAATTTCATCTTTAGTGTGTGTTTTTCATTTTGGCTCTGACAACAGCTGTTATGCATCTTTTCACTTTTGTTTCTGCTTTTTTGATTCTGTCAGTAACGTAACACTTTAATTGGATATGGTGCATTTCAACATATCTTTGCACAGACCTTTACATTAAACTCTGGCACATATACATAAAATATGCTTTGGTGTTTTTGACATATATGTATATGACAGATCATATAGGAAATTAAAACAGTAATAAAGTAGTTTCAGCTCAGTTGTTTGGAACTTAAGCTTTTCTGATTTTATGGCCAAGCCACCATCAAATGTTCTCTGAATCAAATGCTTGCACTGGTTCTCCTACATCAGTGACAGAAGTTCTTCCATTTTCCTCTATCTAATAATTATATCTAAGGTATCGTATGTCGGCATCTTAAATTTCAAGCCTTGTATTCCTGAACTGATCTTACAGTGCTTAGTACTTTACCTGAAGTATATATTTCTAATTGTTTCAACTTATCTAGAGGCTTATCCGAGTAAACTGAAAGTTCAAGAATATGTGGTTCCAACCTCTAATCTGTTGACAATTTTCTTCTTGATGGCATTTTGTGCAGCAGCATTTGTAGCAACCCGCAGTCCCTCTGCTGCTTCTCGCAGACGCTGCTGTTGATCCTCATTTTCAGGATTGGCTGCAGCTCCCTGCACAAAATTTCAGAGCAAAAACCATCAGTTGCAGAAGCTGTTCTTGGAGAGAATGTAGATGAATATAAAACCTCTAGTTATGGACAGTCTGTTACATCAGTCTTTATTTTCTTTACATTACCTTAGCTGAAGTTAGAACCTTAGACTATCAGAAGAAGATTGAACTATTAAAACAAGTCTAAGAAGAAAATATATTGCTAGTGCAACATTGTTACTGCTGTTACTGGTAGTGAAGTATTTTGAGGAAGTGGAACTTCTGCTTTGTATACTACTTTTTGCTTTGTATTTAGGTGTTTGGGGAAGAAGTAGTTTTGTAAAATGCTTCTGCTGTGATCTGTAAAAGCATACTTTGACCATATGAACACAGCTTTTGAAAAAAACAGATTTTAAAATTCCTAATTGAATCTGCCTTCCAGTAACTGCAGTCCAAACCCTGAGATCTAACACAGGAGGTTTTCTCTGTTTGAAGTCTGAGAAAGTACTGGAAAGTCAAGGATATGCTTGTAGCCTGGCATATAGGTCTTTTAGAGGCCTAAGAGCATGCCTGGCCCTGAACCATAAAAATCTTTTGAGTACAGGAACTGGGACTCAATTCAAAGAACATATGCTAACCTAGTGGATTTCAATAGATTTCTAGCACAGAAAGAGAAATCTAGATATTTGTCTCTCTTGTGAGAGCAGACATGGAGCAGAGGGCTGGGGAGGTGCACACTGGACACAACACATACAACATTCCCCAGATGGACAAACTGTTCGTGAGAGAAACAGAGGAAGAATAGCTTTGTTATGGCTTCTGCTAGTTGACAAAGACTTTGACAAAGAAAGTTTTTCTGTTCTATTTGAATTGGAAGATTTTGCATCACAGTGGCCATCACTGATCCTAACTGCTCCAGGTGGCTTGAGTCATGACTACCCTGCACGCAGATGAGCAGCAGGTAATTAATAAAATATTTTGGCTAAGCCCTAAAATGCAAAACACCTACAGGACAAGAAAACCTGTCTCTACTATCAGTCAAATACTATCTATAATATACTGCATATCATCTGTTCTTTGTGCCTAACTACACAATTTTTAAGCTGACAGTTACTTCAATTTCCTGGTACCTTTGCAGCTTCAACCATGCGGGCTGTAGAATCTGCCAGGAGCTTTGCAGCTGCCAGGAGCTTCTTTGAGTTGTCCATGTCAATTTCTGCTTCAGCATCTGACCTCATAGCATTGACAAGATCTGAAGTAGCTTGAGCCAGTACCCTGGCCTGCCGTACCATTTCACCTACGATATGCAAATATGTTTTTACTGTCCCCTTCTCTGCATTTGAGCTTTGGTTTCAAAAGTCAACAAGAAGAAAATAAAGTTAAATTTGCAGATGCATTCTTTTTGATTTGAAAAGGATAGGTAAGTAGGCATCTCAAGTCTGGCTAGTTCTAGAAGCTGTACATTTTAGAAACATCAGAAGAAGAAGAAAAATAAATTTTTAAAACCTACAACAAAATCTAAGCACAATGCAATCAATCATTTGCAAATGTTCACTCAGGTACTTCCTATTCAGAGATGAGAACTTGCTGCACAGTTTTGTTAAGTGAAGCAGTGAAAGAAAACAGACGGAATACGACAGTGATTCTTTAGCATGGTACAGTTTTCAAAGAATATTCATTCTGCCTAGTACACAGCTATGTACATTTCCCTGGTGTATTACCATGGGTTGAGCATTAGCCTGGAAGGACAGTACCCTACAGAGGTTTTTGACTCTCTTTATTCAAAATGTGTGCATTTCTGAATTGTGAAAAGCTACTATCCATTAGAGAGACTTACCAGCATCCCCCATTGAACTGAAAATACTCTCCGTGACACACATGATGGTATCTGTGGCCTGATCATAGCGTCCAATAGGCTCTCCCCTGCTTGCAAACTGGCGGACATGCTGCAAGAGGTCATTCAGGGCTTGGCTGACTATGCTGGCAGCTGCACTGACCTGCTTCAGTAACTCAGTGTCATCTGTGGCAGCCTGGCAGGCCCTCACACAGTTCTCCACTGAACGGTCCACCAGTTTTCCTGCCTCAATCAGCTGTTCCTGGCACACTGGAGAGCTGATGGTGGGACTCACAACCTGCATATGGAAGGGAGACAGCATTCAGAAAACAGCTTATTTGCAAATTTTCCAGTTACCAGTAAGCAAAACATCTGTTGTATTACTGTTTTCCTTAGACAGAAAATGCTGAAGGTTAGTATTGAAATAGTTAGCTTTAGATATCTAAATTAGGAATCTAGGCTCTGGATGTCATTAATTTAATTTTCATTTAGATGCAGACAATGGAGGCCACCACCGTGTTCCAGGCTTCTTTAACAGCTGAGCTAAAGAGTGAGCAGCTGACTTGAGCAAACACTGGACAGCAGTTCTGGATGGTAGGCACACGCCAAACTCCTCCAAAATAATTATGTACACTTGGCACTTCTGTACTCTGGAGCTCCAAATAAAATGAAAACTTAATTGGAATTGCTTTTCTAAAGCCTTCTGATATTAGCCTTTTGTTTGTTTGTTTAAATAAAACACTTGGCACAAGCCAAACAACATTCCACTCATGAAGTTACAAGACAAGTAATAAACTCTGTAATCTATGTATCAGAAACAACTCCCCCATGTTTTTTGGGCATATCCAGACAGCTTTTAGCAAAGGCAAAACAGTCCATATCTTATGAAGAAAGAAGGATGCCAGTGGCTGTCTTATTCTGTACTGAAGAAATTTATAGGCGGTAACAATACCTAGCCCAGATAATGAAAACCATACAAATTCACTACAAAAAGGTCTTACAGGCAAAGTATTAAGGTGAAAATACGGAAAACGTAATACCTAAAATTGGCTATTACTTTTATTATAAACCTCCTGGATGTTTCAGTATAGTTGAACACCCATTTTCCAATCACACCCTACAGAAACTGAAGACTGCAGACTTCAAAAGCAGTTTCTGGGAAACAATACTTGTCCAAAAGCAACGGATCTACAAAAACAGCAGAGCTACTGTAAATCACAGCAAATATATTAGAAATCAACAATCACTAACTTGAGTTTAATGTCAGTATGAAAACCAACTTTTAATTGTTCAAGTTTTAGATTAGGCAAATTCACTGTAATTCTAGACTTCATCAGAAAGCTTCCACAGCCCCCCAGGCAAGCCTTATTTCTTAAGCTCATGCTTCTAACTTTTTTCTTTTGACCATTATCATCAACTCATCAGGTGAGCTATGTTATCTAGGTAACCTTCTTTGGTGATTACAGCAGCACCTCACATCATCTGCGTCACTCTTTAATTGCCATTCTTATGGGTGACTATTTACCACCAAGTTTGGTATTACCTAGGCCTACAGCTATGATATTACTACAGTGTATTGCCAGAGACTACTGGAAATGCACAGAAGTACACACCCAAGCTTATGCCTTGCCACCTCATGAAAGCTACTATCCTCACCTTGGCACAAGCCACAAGCTGGGAAGTAGAGAGGGCACACTGTGTAGCAGCAGCAATGACTCTGTTCTGCAGGACTGTATCTTCAGCGACTTGTGCTACGTTCTTGGCCTTCAGCACCAACATGGCAGCAGCGTTTGCAACGGCTTTGGCCAGACTCATCAAAACATCCTGGTAAAATAAAAGGGAAACTCAGTCTTATAAGCAAAAACTATGCGCTTTGTTTGTGTATGATCACATTTTCTCAAGGTAAGCCAAAACATTTCTATTTATTAAAACAAAACAAAAAAATTGTTTCAAGAAAGGCAGCAAACATAGTTATTACTTAGAAAACATGACATTTTTCTGTTCTCAGTAAAAACAATCATTGCTTTATTTATGTTATTAAATTACTGGACAAGTATGAACTGTTAAATTTGGAATAGGCTAGGACACCATGAAGAACAATTCCACATCCCAAATTGCAATATACTTATCTTCATCTCTGGAGAATACACTAGCAGTGCAAAAACATCTGGAGTTTAGCATTAAACGTGGTAAAATAAGGATGAAAACCTCACAGGGCAAATTTCTGACTAAACACAGATAGTACTTCTAGTTAATACTAAATTTGTTTTTTTTTAAAAAAAAAAATAGCTCCTTGAAAGTGAAAAATTAAAACACGTTAATTCCTGCAGTGAAATAGCTTAGAAAATTTCCTTCTTGTTTTCCCACTTAAAATGCTACTTTCCATATGCTTATTTAAGTGGGATGGAGCCCTCCAAATGCCTGTATGTAGTGTTAAAGTGATCTGGCTTTCCTGTGAAGAGACACTACAGATACATTTATGTGTAATTTTCATTTCGGAGCAGAAATAAGCTTTAATTTCAGAAATTGAAAAAAACAGATTTTCATTCTAAGTCATGAAGGCATCATAAACCACTGCTCTCTTTACCCACCTCTTCCAACACTCCACAGCACGTATCAGAACATTTAGATTCCTTCGCTTACCCACGGAAGAAAGGAGAGGGCTGCAATGTGTATTAAACTAGGAATACAAATGGTAACTCTGATCTAACTCTGATGAGACAGATTTACTAGCGGACCAAGCGTTTTAAATGGCCTATAAATTATATTAGCAGACATTCTGCATAAGAAGTCCTCCAGATATTGTAGATTAGTTCACTTGTTTCTGGGGCAAACTTGTTCTTGGTATTGAGTGGAAAAAAAAAAACAAACATGTTTTTAACATAGCATTTAAGGACAATGGTTTTAAACTAACTATGTGATTAAGCCCAACTGTATTATCGGGTGTCGAAGGATAATGCCTAATCACCTCATTATAAAGCTACGTAGTTATGACAGTGATAAGCAATCCCTTTGTTACCTGGAACCTCTCATCTGTTTCGTTCTCTCCAATTTGTCTCAGTAGCTCCCCACTTGCTTGCCCAATGCTTCCAGCTGCAGTCAAAACTGTCTGTCGAGGCTGGAAAAATAATGGTCATAAGAATTGATTCAAAGAAAACGGGTTTTACATAAACTTTGTATTTCCTCAAGAAACATCTACATTAGCATGCAATCACTATGACTAAATAAAAAATTAAACAAACAATACTTCAGAAAAAAGACAGTAAACAAATCAAAACCAGCTATCTCTCCGTTTCCTATTGAATCATAGTAATATCTGAAGTTTGCTTCTAAAAGAACACAGTACCTCAAAAAATTAACTACTTATTACACGAATCAATTAACCTCTGCATATACCATACAGCATTCTAATACCAAGGTGCAAGACAAAGGCCAGATAAACAGATGAAGCAATAAAGAGAAGTCAGAATAACTGCCTGCACAGGTGGCACTGAGATGGTGAAGCTTAGAAACTAGTGTCTCAATTCCTGGGAATTTTCCACTTCTCACTGTACTGGGCTTATGTGGCAAGGTTTTGGTAGCAGGGGGCTTCTGGGATGGCCTTTGTGACAACTGCCCAGAAGCTGCCCCAAGTCAGATGAGAGCCAGTTCCAGCTGGCTCCAAAATGGACCCGCTGCTGGCCAAACTTGAGCCAATGAGCAACACTGGCTCTGCCTCTGTGATAACATGATTCCAGAAAGGGGAAAAGTCCTGTGCAACAACACCTGGGAGAGAAGAGTAAGAAAAATGCAGGGACACAACCCTGCAGACACCAAGGTCTGTGAAGAAGGAGGGGAGTTCGAGGCACCAGAGCAGATGTTCTGTGTTAAACCACCATACTCACCTCTCCTGAACTAGGTTGCACAGCCTTCAGCAAGTCAGAGACAGCAATGGCCAATGTTCGAGCAGCTTTCAGGAGGTCCTCTCCACTTCCAACTTCATCATCCATGAGAGCAGCAAGAAGTTTTACACCTTTAGACATCTCAGTGAGGTTGGAGGAGATGGTTGTAATTGCACATCCCACAGCAGTGTAGTCAGTATCAACTGGGTCACCTGTAGAGCAAATATTTTTTCATGAGCAGCATGCTTCAGTGGTTAAAAGGGAAAAAGAGGCAGCCACCGCAAGTTATGCTCTGGTGGGAGACAACAGATACATTTAAAGATGACCAAGCAATGTCTACTAAGTAATTTCAGTGTCATTTAAAAATTAAGGTCTGCTATCACTTTTCCAATGTCTACATTTCTCTTAAATAGAATTATTCTTCATCCAAATCAATTTGCTGAGAAATCCATGGTTTCAGCTATCTTCCCAGTTTCAACCTTCAAAGAATCCAAGGTAACACAGTGTTTAAGCCACTCAGGTCCTTCAATCTGTACTTTGCCAAAGCAAAAACACTGACAATAAACAACTATAATCTCTAACAGCTGTCAAATGTGTAATGCTCGTTTGTAGTAACCTTGAAGAGAGTGCTTTGTGGAATAAACAAGCTACACTTTATCTTCATCAATGGTAGTACCTTTAATGTTAGAGATGATAAACTGAAAATCAGAAAATTGTGTTGGGAGGAAGGGAAAGTTTGTTTTGCATGTCAATACACATAGGTATTAGACTATTTTGAAGAAAATTTCTCCCCAGCTCCCTCACAGTCAGTCCCTACGGTACCTGAATTAGACTGATAATTAGGAGACTGCAAGCAAGTCCTTCCCTTTGAAATTTACCTGCCGTAAGGTTAACAACAGATGCAGTTCCCGCAGTGATAGCATCAACCTGAGAGTGTATTTCATGTTTTGATTCATCAACCTTGTTCTGAACCCATACTCTTGATGCCTGAAGAGCAACAACAAAAAACAAGAATGAAGGACTGCAATAATGGGCTGTAAGGTGAAATCGTGTATTTATCTGTCATTCCTTCACAAATATTTGAAAGTGAAAGAGGACAACTACCAAGCCTTTAAGGAGAAAAATCCAAGTAAACATTCTCTTTCGCTGAATCTCTCACTACAGAACTGCCATCAGTTCAACAGCTGCCATTTTAAGGTGAACACCATAAAAATGAATCCATGCAGGATGACGTTTCTTGACTGATGGTTTCCCATGAAGAGAAGTTCTTTGGGCTGTCCTCCTGCCTTAGCCTGGATCAGAAGTCACAGAATTCATATATTGTTCTTATTTTTCAAGTGTATGGGAGCCAGTCACATTCATTGCAAATATTGCTCAGTTTGCCTTCATTGGTACATATGCACATGAAACAAACAGAACTACAGACAGAACATCTTTACTTATGTAAGGATGTTTGCTACAAGTAATCTCAGAAGACTGGTAAGAGCGAGTTGGTGAGAGCACTGTACATGAATTCTTTACAGGCGCAAAAATTTTAGAAGTTTTAGAGATACCATTTTACCTCCAGGGAGGATTCTTAAACTGGTCTGCAAACACCCCAAAGCATCAAGATCCATTTCTATGGGGACTAGAAAAACTCACCATGTCCTGCCCTAGAGGTGGTAGGTTATCAACTTCACTGAGGTCAGCTTGAGCTTGTTGAACAGCATGCATGCTGGTATTAATAGTCCCCATCAAGGCCTGCTGAGCTGAGGTCTGAAAGGCAGAACAAGGAAATTGCAGTGTATTGTATTCCATAAGACACTTCAAGCAGGCGTTACTCAGACATTAAAAGACAGCGAGTGACAACAATTATACTAGGCCATTTCAGATAGCCAGCATTTCCCTGGTGCAGTGGAGAAGGCAAAGACCACTGAAATTCCTCTCACAGTCCTGATTCTGCCTATACCATTTTACAGTCTGTGTTTTTCTTCTAACCCTTGAATATTGGTTTAACTACTTGGAAGCAAAGAAAAGACTGGACGAAGTAGTTTTAAGACAAATGAGGAAGTCATTCAAAATGTGATATCCTAAATATTTCAGGGTTGCTCAAAACATCTGTTCAGTAAGACAGCCAGGACACCACACAAATTTCAAATGCTACTACAAAACAAGGGGGTTCCTTACAAGAGGGGGCATGTGTCCTCTGTGCATCTGACCAATCGTGACTTGTTGCTGGGGAGAAGGCATGATGCCGATGTTAAAAGTCTCTGGGCCACTGGACCCTGAACGCATAACAGCTGGGAGTGCCACAGAGCCATGCTCTACTTTCCCTGTTCGGTTGAACTGCTGCTGTAAGATGGTAGACCTAAAAGAAAATGAATGAATGAATAAATAAACAGACAGATAGATGGATAAGTGAATAAATAAATATAATACAAAAATGCAATACAGAATTAGCCATCTCCTGCAAGTCCTGTCAAATTTTCTTCTTTTAGGATTTTAAACTACATTTCACAACATTTGGAGAAGCTGGAAACTTTCAGCAGCTTTCCAACCATTTTCTAATATTATAGGAAAAAGCACATCTGCAACTTTCAGTAGATCAAATATTAATAGCACTAATGAGCAGCCAGCAAGGAAAGAAGGTAATACACAGTTATGGAGTTTTGCTTTACCCCCCTAAGATGCCTCACAGACAGAATTGGAGCAAGGTTTATGGCATAACAGACTGCATTGTTTCAATTGTGTCATAGGCTATCAATAGAAGCATGAACCTTTCAGAGATGTTTTTTGCAAGCAATCCCTACATTTGAGACCAAAACTAATATTCTTTCTTCCCTCTTTACATACATAAGCACACACTGAACTTGATAATAACGTGGAAGTCCAGAAGATAATAGACTGCACAGTAGGATGCTTTCAGTACTGGGACCAGTGCTGTTTAAAATCTTTGTTGGAGACATGGACAGTGGAATCGAGTGCACCCTCAGCAAGTTTGAAGATGACACCAAACTGTGCGGTGCCATTGACAGGCTAAAGGGAAGGGATGCCATCCAGAGGGACCTGGTCAGGCTGGAGAGGTGGGCCCATGCCAACCTCATGAAGTTCAAGATGGCCAAGTGCGAGGTCCTGCACCTGGGTCGGGGCAATCCCAAGCACAAACACAGGTTGGGTGGAGAATGGCTGGAGAGCAGCTCTCAGGAGAAGGATTTGGGGGTGTCGGTTGATGAAAAAACTCAGCATGAGCCGACAATGTGCGCTTGCAGCCCAGAAGGCCAACCGCATCCTGGGCTGCATCAAGAGAAGCGTGACCAGCAGGGCCAAAGAGGTGATCCTGGCCCTCTGCTCTGCTCTCGTGAGACCCCACCTGGAGTGCTGCGTCCAGTTCTGGGGCCCCCAACACAAGAAGGACATCGAGCTGTTGGAGGGGGTCCAGAGGAGGGACACGAAGATGATCAGAGGGCTGGAGCACCTCCCCTACAAAGGCAGGCTGAGAGAGCTGGGGTTGTTCAGCCTGGAGAAGAGAAGGCTCCGGGGGGACCTGACAGTGACCTTCAGTACCTGAAAGGGGCCTGCAGGAGAGCTGGGGAGGGACTCTTCAGAAGGGCATGGAGCAACAGGATATGGGGTAATGGCCACAAACTGGCAGAAGGGAGATTTAGGCTGGATAGTAGGAAGAAATTCTTTCCTGTGAGGGTGGTGAGACACTAGCACAGGTTGCCCAGAGAGGCTGTGGATGTCCCCTCCCTGGAAGTGTTCAAAGCCAGGCTGGATGGGGCTCTGACCAACCTGGTCTGGTGGGAAGTGTCCCTGCCCATGGCAGGGGGGTTGGAACTAGATGAGCTTTAAGGTCCCTTCCAATCCAAACCATTCTATGATTCTATGAACTATAAGTATAATAAAGTCATCCACGGTCATCAACTCCTTTGATGGATATAAAGCTCATATTTAAATATGGTTCAAGCTTTAACATCTAAAGATGTTGACAGGTATTTTAGCCTTAGCAGCAGTAATCTGCTGGATGAAAAAACAATTTTATTTATAGAAAATCTTGTATTCATTTATTACAAGTTTTGGGTTTCTCTGCACAGCAGTTAACTAACTCTGTTAAGCAGTTAACTAGTATGTTCTGGAAGAGAATTGGAATGGGCAATGTCAAAAGAAAATGCATCTGAATGTGTGTGACTCATCAAAAGCTGAAACTTCACATCAGGCCACATTAATTCATAACCAGTCCATCTCCTCTAAACCACGTGTTTAACAATAAATCAAACAGACTTTCACATACACACTGCAGACTCTGTCAAATCTGGAGTTGAAAGAGGAGACTTAAGAGTTTTGTTACAGCCTAAAATGTCATGAATTATCTTCTACTCCTTGGCTGCAAGGAAAGATTGAATATTTTAAGAGTATGGCCAGCTCTACAGTTCTATTTTTTATTATATTTTTACTCTCCCATCACAACAATAGCCTGACCTACTAGTGCCAACATACCTTTAACCATAACACACATCTGACTGGTTTGTCTAAAGTGGTTCAAAGTAACAAGCCAGCTCTGTTAATGACACAGTGTACAATTAAACTGTTAGGAGTCGAATTCTGAGGGAAACCATGGAGCTAGGAAGACAAGCAACTAAGATCTTGTAAATCCTAGGTGTTTGTATGAAGATCAAAAATCTATGACATTTTTACCTCTGCAGTATCTTCCATCTTATTGACTTACAGCCTGAGCTCTACTGTTCAAGAGTCAAGTTACCACAAATTGGTACCACTACTGGTTGCCTTCACCAGCATTTTTACTACAGAAAAGCCTACCCTACAGTCCTAGGATGAAGTTAGAAGTCTACAGAAATGTTCCTTCTGTTAAACTACCCAGTAAAAAATCATTTTTAAAATGCAGTAACTCTATTATATTTTGAAGGATGAAAGAAGTTGCCATTGCTATTTCTTCCTGTTGTATACACTCACTTCTTTGGTGAAACAGATTCTTCCAACATGGTTGATTCCTCATCACCTTCAAGACCAAATCTATCTTTACTTTGTTTCTAGAGGAAAAAAAAAATAATTAAAATAAGCCACATGTATTGTTTTATGTCTCTCCAGCATTTTCTTGCCACTTATCAGAAATCTAGTCAAATGATCTGCAGTCTTGTCCAGTGCTGAACATCATGGTTGTTGGGATTTTTCTGTTGTTTTTTGGCAGTGTAACAATATAGCCTCAACCTTGGAAGAAGTTGAGTTGACCTTGAGCATCTAACAGACCTGGAAGTGTTTAAAGGAAAAAAGCCTATCCAAACTGGCAACACAAGCAAACCTGGGGCTTCTTTGAACAAAAAAGTATGAATAAAGGGACAAGATTACTGTCTTTTCCCCTCAGAGGAAAAAAAAAAAAAAAAAAAA
>VXAV01011614.1:9912-21694 GCA_013399715.1 Alectura lathami
TTACCCCCTGAGCACAATCCTGTTAGTTCAGCTTTGTGCAGAAAAGGCCTAAATGTCACCTTTACTGATCCCACATATTTGGATGGGATTTATTAGGTGTGTTAAGGGATAACAATATTAGAACTTTGTGTCAATTGATATATGATGTTCAGGGACATCACTCTCTGGCAGGTTTACGTTTTATGTAGCAGAGAAAGCCTTTTGGTCTGTGGATTTTTTTCTGATCACTTTATCTTTAGCTTCTGCACCAACTTTTATAAGTCATACAAGTTTACAGAGAAGTAGGTGATAGTCCTTCAGTAATTTTCAAATAACACCTTCCAGTTATTCAATAACAGCTGAATTCTTTCCAACACAGGGATGCACAGCAGAGCCTAGGAAACATGACACGTATCTGGCATAAACACTAAACATGTTACCATATTTTAAGAAAATATGCTCCAGGGTATAAAAAGAACTGTTTTGACATCAGCAAATCACTTACAGAGAACTCTGAAATCAAGGTCAATGCCCAATAATTTCAATTCTGTAAAATGGTATTGCCTTGGCAAGATTTTTTCAGACTATTTCAGTTGTCTTCTATCTCATCTGTCTTTCACAGACAATAAATATTTAAACCCAACATTATCACATCAAGACTGAAATGTATAACACTCATATAGTCGTCCTAAAATATAAACCAGTCTCTGTCACATGACTGCATTTAAAAACAAAACTGTATTTACATCATACAAGCATGTCTGGCTCAGATCACAAGGGAGACGGTGCTCTTTCATGTGTCTCTGCCCATGCAGCTGCTGCACATCAGGATGGAAATATCCAGCATTTCTATTTTTCTGTGTTGCCTGGGCACTCATATGTGAGCTTGGGCCCTAGCCCTCTCCAGCACATGCTGTGTGAACATTGGATCCTGCCGTGATTCAAGCCAGGAGCCAGGCTTCAGGTAAAAGCGAACTGGAAAGTGGGGAACTGCTGGAAATAATTTCTGCCTTCCTCACAAGTAGAATGGTTGCTTCTCATTATACAAAACCATGTCTGAGCATAGCTCTGAAAAACAGCACAAGCACAGGTCAAGTTTCCATTTTTAATGCCTAACAGGCATCTGTGTTTAACTGTGTGACATGGCATAGGGCAATATTTTTCCTCCACTTGTGTGCAGCAAATTACTGCTCGGAGCACTCCTCCTGAATTCAAGGTGCTTACATTCAAATTCTGCATCCAACTGATCATCCTTGAACTCACATCTACATGAGGGGATGTTGTATACCACACTTTCAGCCTTCTGAATTAAGCCTTTTTCCTGCTGAACACGGTCTATATTAAATAAGTAACTGAGGAGCTAACTATCCCCTGGTGAGAGCATAGCGAGGAAGATGGTGCGGTGCATCCCTCTGGCATGTCTAAACCGCTGATCTGGGCACCCACTCAGTATCTCCACAGCATCATGAAGTATTACCCCATGCAACTGGGAAGACCTTCAAGAGGGGAGGGTTAGAAAAAGTTGCAGCCACTGGAGGCCTGATAAATGGTCAGGTTGCTGAGACATGAGCTCAGTCCTCTTAGGTGGGAGAGTGCCCTGAACTGGCATGTCCTGAACTGAAGGGGCAAGCCCTTAGCCTTAATTCCAGCATTCACTGCAGTCCAAGGCATGCAAGTCTTTCGGTAAAATGAGGGGGCCTAGGCAGATTGCAAGGCCCTCCCATAAACGGAAAACTCTGCAATAAGAACCAGTAGACACACTTGAAAAACTCTGTTGGTTTTGAAAGATTAGAACAATATTTTATATTGTCAACATGCATAAAAGTAATCTCTCATAAATTGATGAAAAAAAATACAGTGTGAAGCCAGTGAAGGGAGTAAGGCAGACACATTCCATAACAAATATTCTTCCCCAACAAAGACTTTTTTGTAGACTTTACCAAACTTCCTGTTTAGTTAGTCACAGACATCATGTCAGGATCGAAAGTACTGCACATCCTTGGAAATGGCTTACAATGTCAAACTCAGCTCTAACTCTTCTACAACATTGTTACACATATGTGCACATTAACTACTCTATCAAAAACTGCACTGGGGAGGTAGAACAAAGTTTGAAAAGTTTTACATATGCATATAAAAAATTTAATAACTGAATGTGCTTGTCAGAGTGTAACTTTTACTGGTAAACATGATCCTTACTGAAGTACTGATAAATCCAGTTTGCTGCATTACACTGTTGCTCATAACTGAGTATCACTGCAATTGTCATTGGTCCAAGCATGATAGTCAACAAATATACAAGATCATCTGACAGAAAAGTAATGTGGTTCTGGCAATAAAATCTTATCTCTATACAGTTAGCTGGAACTTGAAAATTCTTGACTAAAGTGCTTTGGCTACTAAACAGTTGCATAAAACAGAAAGGCATATGGCCAAATGTTGGTCAAGTTCACACTCAGCCTAGAAGACAAAGAAAGGACGCATATTTCACAAAATCATAGAATTGTTTGAGTTGGAAGAGACCTTTAATGGTCACCTAGTCCAACTCCCCTGCTGTGAACAGGGACACCTACAGCTGGATAACATTGCTCAGAGCCCTGTCCAGCCTGACCTTGAAGGTCTCCAGGGACAAATGTTGGTCAAATTCTTCAGGAAGGCATTGGTTATCTCTCACTAGAACACTGTTCCTTTGGTAGATCTCCTGAGAGGGGTAGGTTCTCCCTCTGCTGGGATTTTCTTGGATCAGCTCCATCACAGGAACAGAAGCCACCAAAAACAGATGCTCACAGTCTCAGGCCCTACAATCAAACCATTCTTGTGGGCCTGGTGAGACCTGATCTGGCAACATCTGAGAAAGATCCTAAAAGCAGATATTTTGTTTCAGCTGAACTATATGTTATCTTAAAAGCAGGAAATCTACAAGGAGGAGAAGTGTTATGGGTACTTCAGTGAGAGAGAAATCTTCAGTTAGAGCACACATCTTCCCCAACAAAGTGCTCCAAGCATAAGGGCCAAACGTTTACATAGTTCCATTGCTCAGAGGTCCTGTTTTAGGCTGTTCAGTCAGGTTTAGTATCAACAGCAAAGCCCTCAGGCTTTACTGCTATTTGGCAACATCATATGTTACATATAGAGGCAGATAAGACAAGCAGAATCTTACCAGAGCATCTACTCCACCACAGTGGTCTCCCTGCCTGTGATTTCAACCTGCCTTAACATGTCAAGCTAAGCACTGTCTCAGGCAATGCCTCAGCCACTCTGTCCCTGGCAGGCAACACTTTTCAGAAAATGGAGTGCCTAATCAAGATGGTAATGACTGGCCCTCCAATTTCAATCAGGTGCCATCTGTCTGTCAGAACCGTTTGTTACTTCTTCATGAGCAACATACCTTAGCCCAGCACAGTTGGGCTGCAGTGAATAAAAAAGTAACAGGGTGAAATTTAAGGATCTGGAAAATGCCTGTCAGTCAAGATGACCCAGCATTTCCTTCTCTCCTTAAATGCTGAGCTTTTGATGGGCACATGCTTGGATTTCGTATCTAACGGTCTGCGTTGGTGACTATGGAGCGATTCTTTTCCTCTGCACTGAGTATTCAATGCAGAAAGCCAAGTAAGTGCACGCATGGAGTGGGTAGCTGAACGGACAACAAAGATTTCTGATTAAAACAAGCATATTGTTATGAAGTATTATTTAATTGCCACAGCAGGCCTGTTAGGTGAAGAAGGTTATATCAAGTTCCCTGACTTCTCTATAGCAGGTAGGAAATAAATTCTGTGCTATTCTTTCTGGATTCCAAAGAACAAGGGCAATGAGAAAATCAATTTTTCAGTAAAATTACAGGGACAAGTAAAGTAATCAAAGTAATCAAAATTTCAGAACAGGGTTTCTTTTCTGAGTAGTAAATTTGATAGTATTTTCCTTGTCACAATCTTTTTAAATTTTTAAATTTTAAATTTTTTAATTGTGCTTTGGCAAGGCCAAATAATTTACAGTATTGTAGATGTCATCAGGGAAAGGATGGATTACTGTTGACATTTTGGTATGTGGAGGGTATGGAAGCAGTTGGGAATGTAAGTTAGCCAGATTTTCCTGCTAAAATTATCACTGTTGATATGGTTAACAATGATGACATTCAAGTGTTCAGCTGTGTGTCTCAAGCTTAACAGCCCAATGAAATGAATGGGGCTGATCATGACTTTCAGGATTATTGTCTCAGGTTGTCTGTAGACTCATTAAGACAATATTACGTTGAGTGCAATTAGTTTACACTTTCAAGGTTAGTTGCTGTCATAAGGACTGAAGAGTATATGAACAAAACCTCATTTTAGCACAACTCCTTCTTCCGAAACACCTTAGGTAAGTAGGCCTAACCCTGCATTTGCTGCTCCTTGCTGAATTGCTGCTTTCATAGACAAAATGCAAAAGGCTATTACTCCTTTAATTTTGCCTTATGGTAAAATACATGTAGTGAAAAAAGGCAATGCTACTGCTAAAAATATGTAATTGCACAATATTTACATTGCTAAAACAAACTTTCAGTAATGCAAAAAAAAATTATACAGTCCCGTGGGATATGGTTGGTAATATTCTACATGGTATACCAGCATACACTTCATAAAGAAAGATGGGCGATTAATATTACACAACGCAGTAACGCAGAATCATGTCACACTGTGCAATCACTGCTGTTGCTTTCCAGCACATTGGAGGAGTTGGTACTAATGCTTACTTCTCATTATTTCATCAAAAGTGTTACCAGCTACAGTTAATCATATTATGTTTCCTAATGATCTGCAGATCACAGTTTGATTGCAGCTACTTTAGGCCACAGGTATGAAAAATAAACAAAGAATGTATCACCATTAAAAACCTGAAATGTTCCCGTAATTATAGGTCTCCATCAGAGTACAAATCTTGGAATAAACTGACAAGAAGATTTTTTCAATGTATGATGCATGGGGTAAAATAATTTGCTGCGCAATTTTAAGAAGGCAAGAATATTTCAATAACTGTTGAATAACTTACTTAGGTGAGGGAAAAATTAGGCAAACTCCTGTTTCCTTTTACATTATAAGCAAATATCCTTACATTCAGGCAGACAAATGCTGGGTATAACTAGAATATTTCTCAGGATAATATTTGTGCCTTACAATCTTGATTCTGAAACCCCTGCACTAAGTTTATGCTGTTGTAATATCTTTGATTTCAGAGGAGTTTCTCGTGAATCATGCAAATTAATCATGAGTCACTCAAGTTATCAATTTACTGTGAAACTTATGAATTTAATCACCCATAATTACGTTTTGAAGTGAAAATTTTATCATGAAATTATTTACCAAACCTCACTTTCAAATTTGATGCTCTCACAGTTTTTTTTCTTAATGAAGATTACTTTATGTTTTGAAATTTGTTCAAGATGAATTATAATGGAAATGCCTAGGCCCATTTTAGAATTAGAGGAGAAAAAAAAAAAAAAAAAGGCAATATAGCAATATCTTTCTTTTAAAGAAGTTAACACGTAAAAGTAAGATATGAAAAGCTATTTTGAGAAGAACTATTTGCTGTGATAAATCTCATTACATCCTCCAGAATGTGGCATGTTATTTAATGGTTCCTGTTCAACACTGACTGAAATATGATAGTGAAAATTTAAGTTTTCCTAACTTGGAAACCATCTGAGAACCTGTCGAGCAGAGAAAATAACATAAAAATTAATGCAAAGCCCCACAAAGATTATAATATCCTGAAAAACTCAAAAACATTTTTTCTTCTACTGACCTCACACTGTTTTTCTTTTGCACTCACACTGGACAAAGTCTACCTCCTTGTCAATCTTCAGAATGTTGCTATGAACATTGTCAGGAGGTGGGATGAAGATTTATCAAAAAAATTTAAAAGCAATTATGAGCCTTCATCTCTTCTTTTCATGCTACATTATCATTCTGAAGGAAGTTCTCAGTTTTCACAGCAGTGAGATTTCTTTTCTCATTAGAGTAACTAAACAGACATACAGGATCAAAATTGCATTGTGAACTCAGAAGGGACTGTATTTTTGTGTCTGCAGTTTATCAGGTATAGTTGAAGTTCCTCAAACATCTAACTATTTGATTTACAGATGCAATCAGGTACCTGCATACACAAGTGATTGTAACTGCAGGTGTTAGATTAGGGACTATCATTAGAAAGTCTATCTCAAAATGCACAAAATAATTATCACTGAAATTATTTAGAGATTTTGTGGGGGTTCATTACACCAGCAAGCTCTGACACTTTGTATTCTCACAGTGTTAGAATTTGTTTAAATCTGTAGGTAGCCTTCCTGTGGATATGTGCTGTCATTACCTTCCCTTCTCCACATTTTCTTACACAAAATATGAACACAGCATCTCTTGCTCTGTCAAAATTGAACCCATAAAGGGTTCAATTGATGTAGGTTGTGCACCTTGTCCAGCTCTAGACTTCCATGTCTGAAGAGTGAGTTGTCTCTTTTATGTAGAGAACCTGTGGACAACATTAGACTCACGCATAACGTTCATGTGAGCCATGCATTCTCTCCCATCCTCTGTCCAGGCTTTGGTTACATCAGTGAAACAATTTCCCCTGACACTGAGGTCATTATGTAATATCTTAACAAATGAGCATGACAGCCACAAGCTGACTCTGTGTGTCATACTCCCTTCTAACAAACATATTGACCAGCTTTCAAAATCAGAGATATTTGTTTTCCCCTTCTCTCCTTTTATTCTCCCTTTGACTGAGCTTGTAGGAAGATAATCAACACACATGAAACAAAAAGAGAATCATAGAATCATAGAATGACCTGGGCTGAAAAGAACCTTAAAGATCATCTGGTTTCAACCCCCCTGCTCTGGGCTGGTTGCTACCCACTAGACCATACTGCCCTTGGCCCCATCCAGCCTGCCCTTGAACACCTCTAAGCACAGGGCATCCACAGCCTTTCTGGGCAGCCTGTGCCACTGCCTCACCACCCTCTGAGTGAAAAATTTCCTCCTAACATCTAACGTAAATCTCTCCTCTTTTAGTTTAAAACTATTCCTCCTTGTCCTACCACCAGACCATGTAAAAAGTCACTCTCCCTCCTGTTTGTTAGCTCCCTTCAAGTACTGAAAGGCCACAATGAGGTCTCCCTGGAGCCTTCTCTTCTCCAAGCTAAACGAGCCCAGCTCCTTCAGCCTTTCTTCACAGGAAAGGTGCTCCAGGAGAGGTGTTTTCATAGGAGCAGTGCTTCCATAATGAAAGACCTTGCTCTTCAAAATGCTTTGCGTGACACAAATTGATATTATCAGGTCAGGCAGAAATTCTGTGCCCACAGGCACATACTGTATTGACTGATGTCACCTCACCCAGATATAAAAATTTATGTACTAACAGTTTATAAATTACTAAGAGGCAACAGGTAGATTGTATATTCTCTGCACTCTTTCTTTATAGGTATGATAGAAATCTTTACCTTTTGGCATCAATATGCTTTGATTATACTCCATAAAAATGTGAAAACCACAATCAGTACTTGATAGAAAATATTACATATCACTTGTACCTTTCCGAAAATAAAAGGGAACCAGGATATTTTGTTACCTTGTGTGTCCTGCAGGAATGCCTTGCTGCCTTGTAGTGCTTTGCTATCTTCCTCAGCTGCAGTACAACCACCTGCAGCATTGCAAGACAGCAGCTAGGAGTCACTTTCCAAAAACAACCACCAGACACACAGTAAGCATACTTCACGATGTCCCTGGATTTTGAACCCTCTTCTCACATTTCTGTGCTGCCCAGATCACAGAAGCGCCATTCCAGTGGCAAGAACATGGTCCAGGTCAGAACGATATTGAAGTCCATTTTATTTTCAGTCCCTGCAGAATGCCAAGCTTATAGCTACACATGTGGAAAACTCTGTGGCCTGTAGAAACTGAAGTACTGCATCCAGATGAGGAGTCCTCTGTACAAGAGAGACATAGGCCTGTTCGGGCATCCAGAGGAGGGCCACAAAAATGATCCATGGGATGGAACACCTCCCCTGTGAGGACAGGCTGAGAGAGTTGGGGCGGTTCAGGCTGGAGAAGGGAAGGCCCCGGGGAGACCTGACAGCAGCCTTTCAGTACCTGAAGGGGGGCTACAAGAAAGAAGAGGACAGGCTCTTTAGCAGGGTCTGTTGTAATAGTACTAGGAGAAATGATTTTAAACTGAGAGAGGAGAGATTTAGCCTGGATATAAGGAAAAATTTTACAATAAGGGTGGTGAAGCACTGGCACAGGTTGCCCAGAGAGGCGGTGGAAGCCCCCTCCCTGGAGCCCTTCAAGGTCAGGTTGGACAGGGCACTGAGCAACCTGATCCAGCTGTAGATGTCCCAGTTCATTGCAGGCAAGTTGGACTAGATGGCCTTTAAAGGTCCCCTCCATCAAACAACTATGATTCTAAAAAAATAAATTTGAAAATTTCCTTTTTTAATGACTCCACCAAACTTTGTACATTGCAATAACATAACAGATTCAAAAAACTGAAGTATAACCAAGTAGATGCAAGTATTTAACTTCATTTAATTAAGTAATAACTTTGTTCTTTCCCTTTTACCTGAATTTAATCTTTCTTCATTAAGATAATAAAACATGCTTTTACAAAAGTTTGTCTAGTTCATTCATTTTAGCCCAGCAGTTTTCTAGACTGTTAAAGACATTTTTCAATCTTGTATATTGGCTATGACATAGTCTTCTCTTTACTGTGTCTAGATGAAAGTTAGGGGTATATGTCATATATTTTCCTTTGGTTACTCCCCTACAGGATACATGTTGATAAAATTCATTAAGAGGGGTTACAAATGCTATTCTTAATTGCCTGCATCCCTCTGAATGAGAAGAAAAGCATTCCCCAAGCAATTCTGGAAATAAGAGCTGAAATTAAAAAAAAAAAAAAAAAAAAACATTAGATATAACTAAGCAAAAATGAAAGATAATTAATCAGGTGATCTTGAGGAGGATAACAAAAATTAAAATCATCTCCTCAAATAGAGGGAGATCTCAGGGTGGCAGCAATGCCAGAAGAGTTTTAGCAATATGTGCAGGTGGGATGCCAGGCAGTAAAGGCTTGATCTCTTCAGGACTTTAGGGCATCTGCAAAAGTCTGTTGAGGGAGGATCGTCTTATCCTGCAGGGAGACATGGCATCCCTATATAGGAAAAGCCTTGGGCACATAAATATACGTGAGGTAATATTTAATAGCTGTGAGGCTTTCATACTTCCTATCACTGATTCCTGAATTGTACGACAAGCCATCAACATGATAACTAGAAAGATTTCTACTGACATCAGCAGGCCTTCGGCCAGGCTCCAAGCAAGAAAGAAATATATGTCTGGCAATAGCAAACAGGGAAGGAATTTGCATCAAGCTACAGACGTTATCCGGGAGGTGAATGTTCCACATACACTGGCCTGCTTATTGTGGTTCCATAAGGAAATCTACAAACATATCTGTGCTTTTTAATATCATAAGATAAGGATAATTAAGAAGGAAATTAGAGTAGAATGACAAAAGTGGCTAGGGGGCTAGCAGTCAATTAACATATAGAGATTGGCTAGGTTATTTCTGTGGGATAGTATGATGCCAAAAGAGACATTAAAGGGGTAAAATGAAAAAAATGTCTAAAAATGATAATACACAGAATAATTAGATTAAAAAAAAAAAAAAAAAAAAAAAATGGGNAAAAAAAAAAAAAAAAAAAAGGAAGAAGAATAAGAAGAAGAATATAAATTTAAGGTGGAAATTTAATTATTTTATAAATCGGGAAGTCCTTCCTGAAATGCTTCTGTTGTCCATTTTTAAGCAAGTAAAAATTAGTTTGGAGAAAACGTGATGATCTTTATGGCTGTGCAAAATTCTGGAACACGTTAAAAGAAACAGATATAAGTCCTATGTAAATTAATTAGAGCTTTTTATCCTGCTCCAGAACATTGCGTTCTGTGTTGGAAGAAGCAGTGATAGCAATTCCACCAACCATTAACTTGTTGACTGCAGTGTGACTGTCTGTGGTCCCATTCATTTGATTGTGTTAGGTCTTTGGTGCTTCCCACTGTGACACCCAGAGTTCTGGGAGTACCTAAAACTCCACATAATACATTTTCAGCAAGCGACAAGAAAGGGAGCAGATCTTTTCTGCATATCTCATTGTTTGTTATTTTGACTTCTGGAAATCTAATCCCTCACTGAGATATGAAGAGAAAGGTGAAAGAGACCACAGACAGATCAGTATTAAAGAAACTTACTTTTAAATAACTCTGAAAAGATTTTTGAATATCCCCAAACACCTCAGATCACCAGGTCTTAACCAACTCAGCACACCATCCTTCCCTCTGCAGTGAGATTCACCTTCCTCTCCCCCAGAAAGTGACAGAACTGCTACCAGAGCTGCAGATGCAGACAATGTGAATCTGCCTGTATCTACTGCAGTCCGGCAGAGACAAGCCCTTGATTATTTCTGCCTTTTGGAAGAATGACAGGTACTAAGAGCTGTCGTGTTTGGACAGGCTGTGATGCAGCCTTGGCAGGTGGCGGGGAGGCAAAGGGAGTGGAATGTCTACCTTGCCATCCCAGAAACATTTTTCTTCAACCTGTCATCACTCCTACTGAACACTTGCCTGAAGGAAACCAAAGGGTTTGCAGTACTTCTGTAGGAACACACCAGCATGCCTGTCAGCATCACCGCACAGGATGATCCCGCTTTCCAGCCATGGTCAAAATTATTCAAGTCACATCAATAAGCTTTGGAGCAAAACATCAAGGGAATAATGTCACATACCATATGGGAGAGAGTAGCAAGAATCAGGGAGAGGAAAGAAGAAGTGGAATAGGGCCCTTTCCCAAACATTCTTCCTGGAAGACCCTATCTGTGTAAAGAAGCTTAAAACAGAAGCACCCATTTGTGAATGTCAGAAAGGACAGAGAGGGTGCTGCAAATGCCTGAAGAGCAACGCTGAGTACATAGAGATGCACTGCCCTGTAAACAATCCTGGTCAGCGAAGCTGTAAGATGCTTGCAAGCCTGCACCTACGTTCCACTGTGTTTGAGGTTACTGCTGGAACTTGCACGTGTGTTTAATGAATGTACATTATAATGTTGCCAGAAGAGAAGTATTGTTGTTCCTGAGGAAGACATATTGTGGCTAAGCATTGGGGTTCTGAATGTCATGTCTGTCCTGCTGTTAAAAAATGCTGGTGAAAGTATAACTCCCCTCTTTTAAGCTGTCCTTGAGAGATGGTTTATTCTATTGTGGGTCAGATACCATTATGTCTTTCTCCACTATTGATTCAAATCAGATCTGAAGAAACACTGGAATAAAATGAAGAAAAAGGACCATAGGCATAAACATCCAAATTCTCCATAAACTGACAGGTAGCCATATGCTTTTCTCTGGTTCAAAGTGGTAGTGAGCCAAAACAGTGTTTTACAAAGCCTTTAGATGAAGAGGTATTATTTTCTTCTGATGGACAAATGTATATGTCTCAGCTTGGAGTGGCCGCAGGGAGAATTCCTCTCTGCCTTTCCGTGAAAGACTTATTTGTCTGTGACAGGACAGTTAGATGTAAGAGGCAAATATTTGTGACACCACGTAAAAGCATTGTTTGGATTCCATATCTTTCTTCAACCAGGAATGGACCCTTCCCACTACAGTGCAAGATTTGAAATAAACAGAGGTATAACATGTCCAGCCCTAGTAAGTGAGCAGGCTCATCAAGGTGGAGAGGATAAAGGTGTTGCTGTTTAATTTCAGAGGTTTTTTTTTTTTTTTTTTTTT
>VXAV01011614.1:21906-55621 GCA_013399715.1 Alectura lathami
CATTTGGTAGGGACACAGGGAGAGATAATTGACCATTTGCTACCAAAAAAAAAACTGTTCAGCGAGGCTAAATGGCAATGGAAGCAAAGCTGATGGCAATGTAATTACTGAAAATGAAAATGGTTATGATTTTTATTGGCCTGAATAAGAATTACACAGAAATAGTACTGCAGCTGGTGAATCTCAAAAGGCAGCTGAGCAACAAAAGCATGAGGCACTGCCAAATGATGTCCCTGGCAGTTGCAGAGTGGTTGGTTACAGCAGTGATGCACTCTCCGAGAGACTACCCTACAGGACACTAAGCTTTGCCCTTCAGCCCTACAGGCACTTTTTGCACTGAGAAAGGTGATGGGCACAAAAATATTCATTTTGTTTTTTAACTCTGGTAAGAAAAATAAAATGTTATTTTTCCTCTGTTTTCCCCTCCATCTCCCTTCAAAGTCCACAGTCCTTGGCTGCGGTATTGTGGTAGCACAGCCAGGTGCCTTTTGCCAGGAAAAGTGAGCTGAAGTCTCTGTAGGACATGGGCAGCCACCAGGTGGTGGGGTGAACAGTGCCACATCTCTAACCAGATGTCAGGTCTGGTTCCAGCTTTACCACTGATCTGCTGGGATCAAACAGCTTCTTACCTGCCATTTGCCTGCTCAAGTAAGCAGAACGCCTGTGGAGGCAGGGGGTGTCTTCCTCTCCATCTGTTTGCACATTTGCACATTGCAAAACAAAAAGAGTCTGACTTCAGTCTGATCTGCCTTTACAGTGCCTTGTTACTGCAGATAACCTGCCGGAAGCGTCCTTTCCACCAGAACCAAGATGCATCAGTAAAGTGTGGATTTCAGCAGATTCCATCCCAATTTACACTATTGATATGCAAGCTTGGGCACAAAGGAATAGTGAGACAGAGATAGCATTGAATATTCTCATGTTTTATCTCACTATTTGGAAGTAAAAGACTTCTTGCATTTTAAGGCTGTTTGCTCATTGTAAAAGTCACAAAAATGAATGATGGAAACAATTTCTAAGGCAAGATTTTCTGTTAGGAAAATAGAGGCTTTGCAAACCAATATATCTCTAGGGAAGGATCAATTTTTATGGAATTTTCCTCATAGTGATAATCTAAATTAAATATTTCATTTTACATTGACATTAATTTCTGCACCCATCAGGTGCATTGTGCCTGATAAGACTTACAGACAGAAAATACAGACTTACTGTTCCCAATGAGCCTAGTTTTTTGTTTATACTGCATCTTCCTGATGCACCAGAGTTTCACACTCATAATGAATTGCCCCGGTGAATCCCAGGAGTTCCAGTGGAACTCAGAAGAGAATATGGCAGAAAAGGGAAAGCCAGAACCATAGTGCAAAGAGGTATCACAGAAGCCCAGGCACACCACTACCAGGGTCATGCTAATCTAGATTCACTGATGCTGCCAGTTCCCTTTGCTTGGCAGAATGGCAGCATCCCTTTCAGGAGCCAGGCAGCTTACTCTTCCTGGCAAAAGAGGTGTGACAGGCCACATCCAAGAAGGCACAGTCCTGCTGGCACATCATGACTGGGTATCTTTTCAGGTTTGCACCACTCAGAGAAGCCAGTACCTACTTAGAGGCTCTCAGAGATTCTCAGGCAAGGAGGTTGCTGATATGGTAGGAAAAAATTGGGGAGAGAGCATTTCTCTGTGCTACAATGCAATTGCTGTACCATATATAATCTCTTCCGTTAATCTCTCTGCCACGATTAGGAATAATCATAATTGATGCTTTCTTCTGCCATGTATTTCTTTAATGTGTTTCTTACTGAAATTTTAATTTTATTGTGGTTTTCATCAGTTGGAATTATAAAATGTTATGAAGCTATGTAACAAAACTGAGAGCCAGGTCTTACCAAATGAAAACCAGCAAAGATTTCTTTTTGACTGAGGCAGTTTAAGAACTGATAAAATAATAATGCAAATTCTTTCTTTTTTCACATGCCAGATATACCAATACACCGTGGATACGTCGATCCTCTCCAGCCTCACAAAACAGTTGTAAACTCGGTTTAACCAGGCTGTAAAATTGAGTTTACAGCTGCTTTACATCACCACAATGGCTCAAAGCAGGCAGCGCATACCAGTGAACGTGGGCCTAATTGTACACTAATGAACGATGAAATATTTTAGCATGCAATATTCACTTTGGCAGAATGAAAAAGAAATCTTTATAGGGAGCAGATATGCTAGAATTTAGCCTGGCTTTGCTTGAGGGGAAAAATTCATCCTCTTTTATTCTGAATGGATTATAATTAAGAAAAGCATCAGACACAAATTATTTGAGGTTAGAAATTTATAAGAACTTTAAGAACATATTCACTCTTTCCAAATATATTAGTGCCTGCTCAGGCTGGTGTTACAATGAGTGGAACTCATAGTTTAATTATAAAATAATGGTCAAAAAAATCTGCTTATATAAGCATGCATTTCCATTAGGAAAGAAAAATCATTACAGAAAACAAGATAAAAAGTTAACGTTGCAAGTCTCATTGTTTCTGTATAAGTCTGTTAATGCTGAGTAACTACTCTATACTTAGCAAGGTATTTGTTGTAGAAGTCTGTTAAAACTGTTGAAACCAAGTGCAACCTAGATGTGTGTTTATAGTTATCTTGAAGAACCAATGCTCACAGGATTTTTCAGTTTTTTTAGGATATTACTTTTCTTCTGTAAATAATGTTCACGGCCTGATGGCAGTCTTCCTGCTGAGAATACAATGGCCTAAGTTTTTTTTAATTCTGACAATTACAGAAAGCAAAAATGTACTCTAATTTTTAAGAAATCGTGTTGATCAAAATCTATGGTATTGGTTCAAATTAATTTATTAGAATTCAAAAAACCTGTAGCTCTAGATGAATGGTTCCAGTTCATTTATTCAATTAATCATGCTCAAGTTACAAGGAAATGTTGGGATGGGACAGCTCATTAAAAGAGAAACACTTTTCCTCCTCAGCTTCCCAAGCATTGTGCCAAGAGCAATGCAAGATTTAATGGAGATTTGGGCCCTTGACAGTGAAGACTCATGCATCGCTCATCCCTCCATGTGCCTCCTGAAGCCCAGAGAGACCTGGCCTCTCAACTTGACATGCTTTTGGAACTCCACCTTCCAAAACTGATTGCAAAACCCTATCATAGATTTCAGTTCTGCAGAACTGAGCTTATTACCCCTGGGCTACACACAAATTCCAGCTACATTTATGTCGCCATTGGCCAGCAGGGGTAAGTGAGCCTTCACATACTTAACCCCACCGAACAACCACATAGCCACTGTGAGCTGTGCACAAGTTCTTATTCCCCATCTCAGCAGGCCTGTTAGTATCTCAGGTCAAGGAGTCTGCTAACCTTAGCTGAACATCTTTGCCTTCATCTCTGAGGAGGAGCCAGTTGGTCCAGAGCATGAGCGCAGAGAGCTGGTACTTACCTGTAAAACACCATGTAAAATACAGACAAAATATTGCATTGCTTTTGAAAACATGGTATCCCAACAGGGATAAAAAATGCCAGTTCAAAGAAAGAGCCAGGAAAGCCTGGTCTTCAGGCAGCAAGATATTTAACCTTTTCTCTTTCCTGAGTGTTAAGCATCCCACACACTTCCAATGATCATAACAACAGCAGCTGCAATAGTAATAATAATAACAAGAAAGCAAAATCTGAAACAAAAGGCAGAGCTGAACTCAAAATGCTTAGGAGGTATTAAATTTCATGCTGAAAATTATGCACGTGAAAGGTACAATTTAGGAAATCATACTTAACTTGCAGGAATCAAAAATAGGATGAGCTCTTCAAGAAAAAGTAAAAGTCTTTTGTCACTGAAACTACAAAAGTGAATGATGAATCGGCTTGTGGTATGTCATTAGAATGATACATCTCTTCTCTGTAAAAATGGTTTTTATTGAAATAAAAAGTACAGTCATGTTATATTTCATGGGGATCTCAGCTCTTAGGAAAAAAAAAAAAAAATCCACACACACAAAATATATGTTCTGGGTGAATATAAAACCTTTTAACAAAAGTAATTACTTCAAACAAGAAAAAGGCTTGCGGACACTTCCATAAAAGATAATGTTCATATAATATTATAACAATAATAAAATATAGTGGTTCAAAAGATGCACATTAGTACTGCCTCCCCTTTTCACACAGCCCAAGACATGCTTTATTGTATTGAAGCCAGTTAAGATGCAATGGAATGATACCACAACAAATATAAGCAATTCTCTGACTATAATCCCACATCTGGCAGAGAAAATCATCTTTCAGCCCTGTTGCTGCATGAGTCTCACAGACCAGATTCTCAGTGGGCATAAAAGTTTGTCATTGCCTCCATCTCAAAGTAACAACCCCATTTTACATCCAGAGAGGATTTTGGCCCTTATTTACTGTCACTATCTGTCTCTTTTAGTACTTCCATTACTGTCTGCATGGAGGAGCAGATTAACCGGGCATCTCTGTCTGGGAGGATAAATACACTTGTAGTTGATATACCTGTGTGGAAGGACAGATGCTTTTCTGGAGACCTGCTCTCAGAGACTAAATTAGTTTATGGAGGAGTCTGCCAGTCCTAATTTAGGGGACAGTTAATTTCGGAGTGAGTCTTCAGGTGTTTAAGGAGTAGTTTGCCACCTAGAAGTAGGACCTTGAGCTGGGGAATGGGGAGGGAGGCAAAAAGAGTTGTTGTGACAGAGAAGGAAAGAAGTAGACTCTAAAGTGTTAGTTCACCCCAGGACCCTGTCTAGGCAGGGTCACCCACATTGTCAAATGACCCCATACAGCTGGACTCTCCTCCGCTACTCAGTGGGGCAAAGGGGTGACCCAAGCCTCCCACACAACACCCCACTACAGGGGCTGCCCATGCTAAATGCGAGTGGGGCTGATGGCAGTGTGACTCATGTCACCAGCCCTCTCCAGCCACCCCAGAGAGACGAGGAGGGCTGAGCATGCTTCAGTCTGGGCTTAATCCTGTGCATGCTTTCAGGGAAGCATGGATTCTATGGGGCGGGGGGATTGCTGTTGTTCTTGGCCTCCTATAAAAACATGTGCTTATATATTGATAGAAGTGTAGTGGTATCCTGAGGGGCCTTTATCTCACTCCAACCCTCCTGCACTTGGCATTGAGTTAGTCATTGAAATAATTCAGGATTTTAGTTTGTTGGGGTTAAGATGGCTGAGGGTTAGTAACTAACCTTACATTGATTTAAAATAACTTGCAGGACACTGACTGAGCATTTGGTACATCAGTCAACCATTCTCTCCCTGGGCAGAGGGAGATATTTCCCTTCAGATAAGATGTTTTGCATGTCCCCATCACATTTGGACACAAATTCTCCTTATCAGATCCCTAACTGATACATTTCTCAAGCAGACAAAAAGAAAAAAAAAAAAAAAAAAAAAAAAAAAAAAGAAAAAAACACCAATAACACAGATTTAATTCAAATATCTGATAGAAAATTTAGCATGAACAAAGACAAATATATGGTTAGTGTGAGAGCCAAAGGTTGGGCGAGGCATACTACTGATCCTTCCCCTTCTAAAGTGGCTTGGTTTCTACATTCCTTTGAACATAATCTGCAGGCTGTATAAGGATTAAAGTAAGATGATTTTAGCTAGATGCAAGTTCGAAAACATCTGTTAGACACAGTTAGAAACTAATGATGCATCTGAATATCAACTCAACATCACATCTTGCAATGGGCTGTTATAATACCGAAAAGAAAATGACAAACATCTATATTGTTATATAAATGAAAATAAACATTTCTCTCTATTTTTTTATAATCACTCATGCTTAAATGTACCTTTTTGTTAGAATATTACATATGAAGAAGGTAGGTGAAGTTTTTGTTATTGTTGTTGTTTTTTTAAAGTTGGGATAAAAAGTTTTCTTTAAAATAATTATGATTGCTATCTATCATTTGGGTTTTGTAGAAAAAAAAAATCAAGTGTAAGTCTTGATCTGCTTTCTGATCAAAGCAAGCAAACATAAACTACACTGAGGAGACTTATTCCCTATAAACTAACCCATGTAAATATTCCAGGCATGGCAATCTTCAAAAAACCCTGACTTTGTATCATATCTTTTAGTTATATATTCTGAAAGTTAGTCACTTTTAGGAAGGAAACATTTGTTGAACAGCCACACTGAAGACTGTGTAACGAGACTGAAAATGCTTGTTTTTATTGTAGAGATAACATTAACATCATCTCTCAGAAACAAAGAAAGGATCACTTGTGTTTATTTACTGCTATTCAAAGCACGATTTATGAATATATAGAACGATGGAGTGTATAACATTAGAGATATAATCAGCAAGATTCTGGGATATCATGATTATGATAAACAGCAAAAATTTAAGTGCAGTTACAGTTCTGTTGAAGTGAGCTCTGATAAAGAAATACAGGTATCTTTTCTGCATGTTCTGTGTAAATACGTACCCAGGTTTGAGCAGAAATATGTGTGACTGTGCTTACAGACATATATACTTAAAAAAAAAAAAAAAAAAAAAAAGGAGAGAGGGAGGGGAAAGTATTACATCAAAAGAGTGAGAAAGATTCCTTAAGAGCAATCAGTTAGAGGCATTTCTCACCTAGAGAATTTGGAGGACCTGGGAGATACTGGGTTTCATACTGGGCTTTTCCTATGATTTCTCTGCAGGGGGTGGCTACCTGTCTCCTCTGACTTAATGTTCTGCTCACAGAGATCAGCCTCCTACCACCATTACTGAGCAACCATAGCAGGACGATGGTGATAGCCCTTAGAGTTACAGTGTTTTGGTAGGCAGGAGCACAGTGAATCATAGGTCTCTTTGGGGTTTTCCCCTTCCAGTCATACTAAACATCCAGTTTTATTTCTGTAGAACTATGGATTATTCAACTCTTACATACAAGGAATATACTAGTTTGTCTGGACTCTGTCTTCTGGGGCTAGGACTACTACACTTTAAGGGAAAAATACAGTTGTTTTCTCAGGAAAGGAAACAATTGTGAGGCAGGTCAGATGGTAACAAATGAGAAAAAAAAGGCATCGGTTTGAAATTGCTCAAAAGTTTGGATGTTGAAAGAAGTTTATGGAGAAGGGAGTAGCAGGCAGATGAACTAGTCAAAAGTGTATGATATTTGTATTTGTCACACTGAATCATAGAATCATCTGAGTTGGAAGGCACCTTTAAAGGTTGTCTAGTCCAACTCCCCTGCAATTAACAGGGACACCTACAGCTGGATCAGGTTGCTCAGAGCCCTGTCCAGCCTGACCTTGAAGGTCTCCAGGGATGGGGCAGCCACCACCTCTCTGGGCAGCCTGTGCCAGTGCTTCACCACCCTTATCATAATAAACTTTTTCCTCATATCCAATCTAAATCTCCCCTCTCCCAGTTTAGAACCATTTCCCCTAATCCTATTACAACAAACCCTGCTAAAGAGTCCGTCCCCTTCTTTCTTGCAGCCCCTCTTTAGATACTGAAAGGCCGCTATCAGGTCTCCCCAGAGCCTTCTCTTCTCCAGACTGAACAGCCCCAACTCTCTCAGCCTGTCCTCACAGGGGAGGTGTTCCATCCCTTGGATCATTTTTGTGGCCCTCCTCTGGACGCGCTCCAACAGCTCCATGTCCCTCCTGCACTGAGCACTCCCCATCTGGATGCAGCACTCCAGGTGGGGTCTCACCAGCGCAGAGCAGAGGGGCAGGATCACCTCCCTTGCCCTGCTGGCCACGCTGCTTTGGATGCAGCCCAGGATGCGGTTGGCTTTCTGGGTTGCGAGGGCACGCTGCTGGCTCCTGTCCAGCTTGTCATCCACCAGTACCCCCAAGTACCTTTCGGCAGGGCTCTGCCCAATCCTTTCAGACCCCAGCTTGTACTGATAGCAGGGGTTGCTGTGACCCAGGTGCAAGACCTTGCATTTCATTTTGTTGAAGCTCATGAAGTAAGCCTGGGCCCACAAGGATCTCACCCACTTCCCTTCCTAGTGACAGGTGAAATCACTTTAACACATACATTAGAAACGTCAAATGTATCATTCAAAAAGCAGTGGAAATTGTCCACCTTTTTGTCTTTCTGTGCTACAGCACAGAAATGAGCCAATTGATCATAGCTTCTACACTCAGACTCCTTGGGCTTGCAGGATGCTTTGTAATTTGTGATTTGACCTCTTGGTACCTTCCTCTTGCTGAGATACAGAAAAAAAAAAATGATGTGCCAATGAAGAGTGACACAAGATTCATCTTGTTTGACTAGCTAGGTCACAACAACAGTTTGGGTTAATCTGTAGCAGTCTGCGATGTCTTGGAAAGATACAGTGAAGGTCTGTGGAATTATGTCCTAAAAGTATCCCCAGTAAAGCCACAAAACACACCTAGGTCTATCAGACAGAGTTTTGGGTGATCCATAATACAGATACTTATGTGATCTTCTCTTGGCTGCTATAAGCTGCAAGCACAACATATATTTTTGATTAAAGAAAACAAAAACTAATCTTTATATCATCTTTTAGCATCATGTATTGCACTGCATCTGCTTTTCTCCTCATGCCATAGGAAGATTGCTCCAGCGCAGGCAAACTTTGGGTGTTATAGGACTGGTGCCATAATTTCCACACTGATGATGCTTGGCTGCCAGCAAATCTGGCCAAACCCAGTGACCAGGACAGGCTGCCCTTGTGCCTGGCTGGTCCTTAAGTCCAGAGAACAGGCTTGCTGAGCTCTCTGGCTGATGCTTGGGGTGGCCTGCAGAGTGCTGCCAGTGTCCTTTGGGAACTGCACCAGCGCTCTCACTGCTGGCACAGAGCTGAGAGAGTTGGGAGTGTTAGTGCACCTGCTCTCTTAGCACCCTCTGCAGCTGCATCTATTAGCTCATTATTGCTGCTGAAGCAAACACTGCTATCCCCAGCCACTATGAACCTATGGTCCCTTGAGTACCCACCTCATCAGCCTCTTGACAGGGCGTTCGCTGGTAACAGTAACCTTTGTGGTGGTACATAAGCCTGAGACAGACTGCTGATTTGTTCACGCATTCAGAAGGCAGCAGTCGAATTCACAGAGGGTTATCAGATCTTCCTGTCTGGCTGCCTTTGCTCTCCCTATCAGGTCATAAATTGATGTACTGAGTACAACTGCATATAACAAGGAGTCCTGCGACATCCACCAGAGACTCACTGCCCTCACGCACACACACACTCCACTCACTCCTCTGCTATTTACTTTTGATTTATGGTCTGCTGGCAATCCATGTGGGCTGGGATTGAAAATGTTACACAGAGTGAATCAATTACAGAGCACTTGATTGATAGGCCACCTACTGTACTTAAAAATAATTGAACTGTGAAATGATTAAGTAAACTGAGAATTTCTATGTGTTTGAGTACTAGGTAATTATAAATGGCAATTACAGAAGAACAAAAGTGTATTAAGCAGTAGCAACAAGAATAAATGTTAAATTTCTGGCACTTTGGATGTCTGTTTTTAATTTCAGTAGTTATGAGCCATCATCAAATCCAAACATGGTATGAAGTATACATGGAAGATGAGTGGTATAAGAGAATCTCCAAGAAGCAAGAGTTAAAATAGCATTAAATGCATCAGGAAAAAAAAAAAAAAAAAAAAAAAAGAAGTAATTTCTGAGAAAATAATTCTGAAAATCGAGCTTTAGTATCTACTATTGAAAGTAAAGCTAAATGAGAAATATTGGGGAAATAATCATAAGTGGGAAATTGCAAATACTGAAGAAAAATGTATTAAATTAAATAAATTTTAATACTTTGTGATAAATATGGAAAAACACATTAAATGCAGCATTTCTAGAAAAACTTTTTAATATTACAGGATGGAGCAAGGATGATAACTCATACAGTAGTCTTCACTGAAATCAGTGATTCTGGCTACTCTTGGAAGAAATATCATAATAGCATTTTAAGCAGAAAATAATATTTTTAAAAATTCAGATCACATTCAACTGTAAAAATTAACTGAATATGAAATCACAAATATAAATTGCTAAAAATCAGAACACCTATTAACCAAAGCACTTGCATTCAATAATGTCAACAGCAATGGAGGAAAAGGAAGTTCACAAAATTAACCTTCGACAGGTTGGAGATAATCCCCAGGCCCCTCCACAGTCACTATGGAGAGGCAGACTGCTCCAGGGTCCAAGTAGCACCCCGGGCATTCACCCCAGGACACTGCAATAGCTGTGGAAAGGACTCTGGGACATGGGAAAGTCACAGCCTTCTTGATCCCATTCTCCCTCCACCTCTCAAACATCACTCTTCACATCTCCCCATACAGTCTCCTCAAGTCCTCTTAATTCAGTACAAGGTATTTTAAATGCAGCTGTAGCCAAAAATTTTCCACCTGAGGTTATCACTGACCAACTTGAGAACATAGCTGGTCAAATCTCAGAGCTCTGGAAATTGTTTTATTCTGAAAAAAAAAAAAATAAATAAAAAAAAAAAATCTGGTCTAAGCTACAGAAGTAATATCAATGTTGTGCAGATTTCTGTTCCAAATGTCCTGTGCCAAGATTCATTTTACAGTTTCAAAAATTTATCCAGTTTCTTTTTTTTTTTCATGTTTGCCTTGATTTTATAGAGTTCTGCAGCATCAATAGTGGAAGAACACCATACATCAAGTGATATCTCATTATTTTTATTTATTGTTAAATTACTTAGATGCTTTACTAATAATGATTTACTATCTTCTATTGAGGTGCAAAATACCTTCTGCCTGTATTGCATTGACAGCTTGTGCAATAATTAAAGCTTTTTTCCTCCAGGAAAAACTATCGCAAGGACAGCTTTCTAATAGCCTGTAGAAACTTCATTTATCCTGGCAAGTAATTATTCACAGAGGTAGTATCATGAAGTCATTGTGACTGTTGGCATGATTAGCAGGAGTAACAATCACAACTGGGCCACATCTACATAATGATTTGATGATGCCGGACATTTAGTATTTGGAGCTCCTTCACCTGTGCCCAGTTCAGCAGGAGGTGAAGGGCCTCGGTGGCATTAGGGGCACTTGCTATGTCCTAGGATCACCCTTGTCAGCTCCAGAAAGAGTCAGTAATCTCTTGGTGCACCTGAAAGTGGTTCATTAACTCCTTTTCAGAACAAAACCCTAAGGGCATAATGGATTGTACAAAATCCTATCATTAGGCATAAAAAATCATGTAAATTAACTAATCATAAAAACAAACTCAAAAGGACACCCATAAAAATGGACTGTTACCCTGGCTGCTGAAAACCATTGTGCAGTCTGTGAATTGCGATACAGGATAGTCTATCTAGTTCCTTGGCATGTTGTTACTTCAGAAGTAATTTCCCTGTAGCCCCTCACACAGTTTTTATAGTATCGTTACAAAATACCCCTGGAGCAGAAATCTCTCTATAAATGTACATAGAATTATTATCTGAGAAGTTTATTACTATTATTGTCTGCCTTGCATTTTTAAAGTGTATGATGTGTGCTTGCTTTCCCCACTGATGCATAACAATGGTAATGGCTGATCTGTCCAGTACAATCAACAGCCCATGAGAAATGGAATAGGAGAACACTTTGGTGTGTGCTGAGGGAAGAATGGAGGAGTCACAGATGTTGGATCATGATTTCTTTGTCTTCTTTTTGTCTCTTAACAAGAAGCAAATATCCTTTCTCTCTAGTATAATAATTTGCTTAATGTTCATTTTGTAATGATAACAAGGGAGAAATGTTTAACCTGAGGTACTGTACTTTGCACTCAGAATAAATTGCCTCTTTAAAATGTGCTTGTATAAACTGTGAATTTAAACTCAGTTCCTCTGATATTGTATTTGTGTTAGACAAAAAATGTCCCTTAACTTTCTAGACATCCCTAAGAAGCTAATCCCCTAGAGGGATGAAATTCAGTAGAGTTTAACAATTCTGCACCTCTGATTCACTCTCCACACAGCAAAGCTAGACAGCATTATGCCAAAGCCTTAAACAAAAACACTTGGGGAACTTTAAACCCACAAATATCTACAATCTATACAACCCAGGATGCTTTAAATTAGTCTCCAGTTGTAATATTTCTGACTTCCACCTCCTTCGTATGCAAGTCTGTTTGCAGGGATGACAGGAACCAACGTCACTGAAAGCCTATGTGGCCTTCACGCTCTACCATACAGCGGTTATTGCCTCTATATGTGGATGTAGGGGTTAACTTCAAGGAAAAGCAGCTCTTTTCTGCTGCCTTACCTTTGTGTCTCTCTCTCTGAAAATAAATAGACTACTGCAAATGTAAAAGGTTATAACAAGTGATATACCCATATAATGCTTACAATCATTTTTCTAGATAAAGGAATTCATATATGCAGGAATGCCTTGAAATATCAGTAAGAATTACGTCATTTTCAAAAAGCTTTTTTCATTCTCTTAGCTATACAGTACAGCGTTTAGTGTGCTATTTATCGACACATTTCAGTGTCTGAGCAGTAGCATCAAAATCTTTCCTACTCAAGAGCAGGTTAGTGTGGAAAAGTGACTCACCTCTGGCATAATTTCAAAACACTGCTAATTACCAGAACAATATTTTGACTAGTAGTGATACAGGAATCCTTTGCAGAAACCTGACTCCTTAGCAAGACAGACCACTATGTCATTTCATTGCATTTGAATAGATTTGAAATGACAGTTTTTATTCTGAGAAGGCAGTGACTGTACTGCAGGATTTCACAAGATGACTGTGATAACTGCAGCAGCAAAAGCAAAGAATGCTTAATAGACAATGAATCTCAGCACCTACTATTACTGTTCTTCCAAAACATAGGATTTCCTTAAATCAGTTTTGTATTTCAAGAGGTTTCAGTCAGCATTCCAATAAATTGCACTTAAAAAATAACAGATCAAAATCTACAGACATTGCCCAGGTGATTCTGGTTAATGTAATGGAAATTGGCTGTGAATGTCTGAAGAAATACTTTTGAAGCTGTACAAACGAGTAGTCAAGCTTACTTAGCAATTCGTTTTTGTGTCATGATTATTTTTCATTGTCCAGCATTTCCTAAGAACTGTGCTTCCTAGAGGGATCAGAAAAATATATTTTTTAGCATTCATCCCTAAAGACAGATATTTCAGGTACTTAGAAAAGCCTTTGACAGCTCCCAGCAGCCATGTTGTTCAGACAGTTGAAGCCAAGGAAATTGGCCTGAGATGCCTACATCATACTTTACTAGTGGACACCTGTTGTAAGATTAGCCTCATCCTGGGCCAGCCATAAGTGGTTTTGCTTTCCTGTGCAGGTCAATGGATACCTAAATGTCTGTGAAATGGCACCATGGCTGCAAGGTAATACTCCTATATTTCCTTTAATTAGCTTCTGTTTTTCACTGCCACTCTATCCCATTAATCCCATTTCTGAGAGTAGAAAAATGAGGTTCCATATATCCTTATAATGGGCTGCACATGTTTTCAAGGTCTTTTCCATATCCAAGTTTTCCTAACTCTTAAAGAACAATTACTAAAGCTCCTGAATTATCTCTCATCCCATAGAATCTTAAAAAGAAATTTATAGTTCAATAAATTCCTGCTGAGATTATCTCCCCACTTTTTAAATGCCAGCCCCAAGGCCCCATGTTCCCATGCAACATCTGCTGAGTAACTGGGTACCAAGTCAGCTTCCTCTGTATTTCCGAGCTGTAACAGGGAATCACAACCACATTAGATTTCACTCTTGCCAGGGCATCTGCAGAAAGGAAGGAGAATTTATTTTATGGCGATTATAGAGATTGTAGGCACATCCATGGAGCTTTTCAGAAGGAAGCAAGCCTGTTCTTAGTACATAGTTCAGTGGCTGTGGTTTCACTGCATGTGCAGCTCAGGACTGAGCCCATGCTTTGGCCCAATGTGGGCCAAGTGTGGCCACCCAGAGTTGTTCTGTTCAAGCTCACGAGGAGTCTCTGCTGGGGGATTTTACTTCTAATGGCACTGCTGCTCAGCTGCAGCCGGCTCTCTGCCTCAATGCTCTCCTCCTTTCCTGGGGAACAACTTGAAGGAGCTGTGGGGCAGTGCTGCTAGCAAGGCCTTCCCTGCCTTCAGCAGCTGATTCTTTCCTGTACAAATGTCTGCGAAGCAACCTTGGGATGTGGTGGAAAAGGTGTTTGAAGCATGCTGAACACAGAAATGGTATCCAGCATGATGAAGGATTTGATGGGAATCTTTCTGTTGGATGAAACTCTTTCCTATGTGCAGTCTGTCTTCTTTCTTGCTCTTAAAATCTGTTCTGAAGTTATGCAACTTTTTGAGTTCCCCCCCCTTGTAATTTGATAAGATTGGGGGATTTTTAGTAGCACACCCTCAGAAACATCGCTCTTGTTTCTAAGAATGTGCAGTTTGTGTTTACCTCGGAGAACAGTATCTGAGCTCATTTACAGGAGTAAGTAAATCAGATAAAGTCTGTGCAACTGCTCAAAAGAGGATAAATCTCTTTAAGAGCATAAATCAGTCTCCTGGACCTTGTCCTTGTAGAGCTTAAAGACAAAGTGACAACTGAAAGTGACGGAGATCAAGAGCTGGGGCAGCACACCCATGTTTAAAGGTTTTAATAACCTTTTGGAAATTAATCAGCAATCGTGGAGCAAAATGTACCTATAAAATCTACTATTCCTTATACTTTTGCCCAAATTGCAAATATTTCAGAAGAGCCTCAGCTCTTTGAGAAGGAATAGGCGTCTTGAAATATCCAGCTTGAAACAACCAGCTTATGTGTTGGGATATTTCAGACGAAAGTTAGAGTTTTAGCTGTGGTGAGTAGAAGAAGGGAAACTTGGATCTTCTTTTGCTTATGGGTTGTGGGTTTCTTGTTGTTGTTTTCTTTAGAAGAGCTTATGTGCCCTTGTTGTCATGCTGAGGCCCTGGTCCAGGTGTTCACACATAGAGTGTAACAGGCCAGAAAGACCTGCTCTGCTGAAGCCATCAGCAGTCCTGCATGTCAGCATGTTACAGTCATTACCACCTGTATGTTGGTATGCTCAGCCCTTTGTGACAGCGAAGTCATCCAATTTGCCCATCCTTTAATTCTTTTAAGATAGAATTCTACACTGGCATTAGTTTATTCTTTCAGGATTTCCAGACACGACTATTGCAAAAACATAGTACAACCACACTCCTGAGGGACTAGACAAGCTGAAATCTCTCCCCTGTAGGAATTCTGCTCTGATTGCCTGTGCAGAGATGGGGAGGAAGAGGAGACTGCACTCCAAACTGTCTCTGGCAATATCCTGAATGAGTCCAAGATATAGAGTTTTGCCAGTCATGACCAACTTCAACTTTTACTTAACCAGTCACCCCAGAAAAGGTTTGATCTTTACTCAAACCATGGAAAACTGCTTTTTTAAGATCAATTGGTACCTGATGCTTTCTTTTAGCACCTTTGGCCGTTTACTAACAGACACAGAGTATTTTTTGCTAAATGCACGTCTATGAGTTTAGGTTTTTCCTATGCCCTGTTTTCCCTTTTTATGCCAAAACCCAGTAGTTGCCTTGCCTCCAGGTGCAGCACGCTCAATGTAACATACATCCGCTCGTGCTACGCTCTAGAAAATAAGGAATGTATTCTTTCCAAGTGAGAAGATTCTGCTACTACAGAATCCTGGTGGGGAGTTTTCATGTCAGTTAAAGACACTCTGTTGCTTAATTGGCAAAACAGGGGCTGTTCCTAGTCCACTAAATATAAAGGGCAAGTTTGCTGTAAGCCAATTAATGACTGACATTAATTCCATCTAATTAATTACCAAGGAAGTGTTATGACTGAGGAAATCTGAGAGCTTTTGAGTTTCTTCATTTGCAGCTAAGAGCTGATTTAAAAAGTAATATCTGAGAGTAATCGAGAAACATGCTAGCAAAAATCAAAGAAATGGGTTTTAAACAGCCAGTCAGAGATGACATCATGGTTAGACAAATTATGTACTAAGTAACATTTGGCTGAAATATTATGAGCAAAAAAGCAAATTAAACCTTGCAAGCAGCAAACTTTCTACTTTAAAAAGAAGTGAGATTTTTCGCAAAACTCATGCTAAATGAAGGTACTATCTAATGTCACATCCCTGAAACTCTGGACAGGGTTTGGAGGAGTAAAATCCCTCCCATTGTAAGAGCAGACCAAGACCACCTGATGGGATGGAACATGTACAAGTCTATGGGGACGGACAGCATGCATCCCAGGGTTCTGAAAGAGCTGATTGATGTGGTTGTCAAGACACTCTCCATCATATTTGAAAAGTCATGGCTGTTGGGTGAAGTTCCCTGTGACTAGGAAAAGGGAAACATCACTCCTGTTTTCAAGAAAGCAAGAAAGGTAGACCTGGGAAACTACAGGCCAGTGAGTTCACGTCTGTGCCTGGGAAGATCATGGAAGAGATCTTCCTGGAATCTGTGTTAAGCCACATGCGAGATGTGGAGGTGATCCAAGACAGCCAGCATGGCTTCACCAAGGGCAGGTCGTGCCTGACCAATCTGGTGGCCTTCTATGATGGTGTGACAGCATTGGTGGACCAAGGGAGAGTGATGGATGTTGTCTACCTGGACTTGTGCAAGGCCTTTGATATGGTCCCGCACCATACCCTTATCTCTAAACTGGAGAGAGATGGATTTGATGGGTGGACTGTTCGCTGGATAAAGAACTGGCTGGATGGTCGCAGCCAAAGGGTTGTAGTCAATGGCTCTACGTCCAGGTGGAGGCCGGTCATGAGCTGTGTCCCCCAGGGATCCGTCTTGGGACCGGTGCTCTTCAACATCTTTATCAATGACTTAGACTGTGGGATTGAGTGCACCCTCAGCAAGTTTGCTGATGGCACCAAGCTGAGTGGTGCAGTTGATCCCCCTGAAGGAAGGGATGCCATCCAGAGGGACCTGGACAGGCTGGAAAAGTGGGCCCACGAGAACCTGATGAGGTTCAACAAGGCCAAGTGCAAGGTGTTGCTCTTGGGTCGGGGCAGTCCCTGGTATGTGTACAGACTGGGAGAAGAACTCCTTGAGAGCAGCCCTGCAGAGAAGGACTTGGGTGTTGTGATTGACGAGAAGCTGGCCATGAGCCAGCAGTGGGCTCTTGCAGCCAGGAAGGCCAACGGCATCCTGGGCTGCATCAAGAGAGGGGTGGCCAGCAGGGAGAGGGAGGTGATTGTCTTCCTCTGGTCTGCCCTCATGAGGCTCCACCTGGATTACTGCATTCAGGCCTGGGGCCCCCAGCACAAGAAATACATGGGCTTGCTGGAGCAGGTCTAGAGAAGGCCACAAAGATGCTCAGAGGGCTGGAGCACCTCTTGTATGAAGAAAAGCTGAGACAGGTGGTCCTGTTCAGCCTGGAGAAGAGAAGATTCCAGGAGACCTCATTGCAGACTCCCGGTGCTCAAATAAGCTTGTAATCAAGAGGGAAACTGACTTTTTACACAGCCTGACAGTGATAAGAAAAGGGGGAATGGTTTTAAACTAAAAGAGGGGAGATTTAGGTTAGATGTTAGGAGGAAAATTTTCACTCAGAGGGTGGGGAGGCCCTGGCACAGGCTGCCCAGAGAGGCTGTGTATGCATCATCCCCCGAGGTGTCTAAGGCCAGGTTGGATGGGGCCCTGGGCAGCCTGGTCTAGAGGGTGGCAACCCTGCCCACAGAAGGAGGTGTGCTTTAAGATGTCTTCCAACCCAAGCCATTCTATGTTTTTATGATTCTGTCTGTGATTCTAAAATAAGATGCAGAAAGAAATCTCAAAATATGACTGACAAACTGAACAATTTTTTGACTAAGATGGAAGTTCTGAAATTTCATGTAGAGTTTTACTACAAAAGAGAGAAAATGTGAATCTATTCTGGTTTACAGCTAATGAAAGAAAGTGTTTAACCTTTTGATGGAAGGCAACATTTTTTTTCATTGGTTCTTCCACTTAAAAGTTCATTCTCAGTTTATCCTGAAAGTCTCAACTTGTACGTGAAGATCAATAGTGAGAGTAGTGTGACAGCAGAATTGAAGAGGAATTTGGTTGAGGTAGGAAGTGTATATTTCAGAATGTTTGGGATTTTTTTTAATATTGGGGAAACTATGTAAATTTTTATATACACCACTCTTTCAAACACAGTTTAAAAAACCCTCAGTGATGCACTGTCAAAGCTAAGCTCCCCTGCAAACAAAGGAGGATCAGGGGTGACATTTCTGGCATTTCTAAATTAAAAAGTAAAACACAAATACATTTTACATAATTTTTCTTCCTCTATCCAACACAAGTAAGTGGAAAAAAAAAAAAAAAAAAAAAAAAAAAAAAGTAGTAACCTTTTCCCCAAAGATTATCTGTAGAACTCAATAAATAAAGTCATATCATGCTACTCTGCAAAGACTTATAGGAAGATGAAATCCACAGGTTGAACATCTGGATGCTAGCCCATATTGTCCACTGGTGCCAACACTAATTGCCCAGGGACCCTGCTGATGCTGGTACTACAAATCTCAGCAGTCCCGTGATCAGGATATGACAAGAGTTGGCTGTTCCCAGTGCTCTAGGGCAAGCAAGAGATTGTTTCCAAAACCTCATAGAAATTTCTTCCACTTTCCTTGTCCTTTACATGGTGTTCACCAGCATGACCTCTGAGCCCTTTCATTTACTTGTCCCCAAGCCACAGAGCAATTTAGCCCTTACATTGAGCCTCTGAGTAATCAAATCACACTTTTATTTCCCTTCTAGTTCTCCCATGTGTCTTCGAACTCCAGTGCATCTTCCATAACATATTGAGATAGAAAACTCTGGCTTCACCTCTTCTCTATGTCATTTAGAAATACACACGCTCTCTTAGGAGAAAAATAACAATAGGCATTACACTGCCTACCCTCTGCCTCACTCTTCCTCCACCTTCTCCTGCAGCTGTGCTTCAGGGGTCCTCAAGGGATTCCTTCTCGTCATGTTGAACCACCATGAGAAATATCTTCACAGTCATGATATTCTGCCTCCTGCAAAAAGACACATCGTTCCCCTGGGTGTTTGAATATCAGTTGTAGCCATACTAACCCCCACTTTTATGCCGCAGATAAATTGTTCTTGGGGGCCCGTCTACTTAACATCACATCTAGAAACCAGGCACTCTTCTTCTGATATATTGTTAAATCTGCCGCTGGCTTCCTTGTCACTTGTGAAACTGATCTTTTTCTCTATCTTGAATACCTTTAGTGTTTAAAGTAGCTGAGTCTAGACAATGGCCCACCTTGGTTTTTCAAGTTTTACCTTCATCCTTTCTCTAGGCTCAAGCATTAAGCATTAAGCAATGAATGGATGTAAAACCAAATGACTTCTCCTTTTTTTTTTTTTTTTCGTTTTTTCCCAGTAATAATCTATCTATGAATAGATAAAATAAAATGAATTTTATTTTCCTGAAAAACATAATGAGAGTGGAAACAGTAAATAAAAGAAAATGAGAAGTAGGTATACAGCTTTCAATAAAAACATTTTTCATTTTAAAACACGGAGAAAAAATAATCTGCAGCTGGGATACAAGCAAACAGATTATAAAATACTGCTTTTATAACCTGTGAATGTGAAAACAGACAGTGTTTCCCAAGTCAAAAGAGAGAGAAGAATCACATTATAAATGACTGAAGGATTAATTTCTGTTGACATTTAAAAAAACAAACAAAAATAAAACCTTGAAATCTGTGGATGAATGTGACCTGATGGAGATTTTTTTTTCTCTTTCTCTCCTAAAGTGGTCTGCACAGGAATATGAGGTAGCTTTGTAAATTAACCATCACAAGAAACTTTTGGAAAATATTTGAGGACTCAGAGGTATGAGAACTTGCTAGGACCTCCAGTGCTAGATATGAAGCCCTGACACTGCTGCATAACTAAAAAAATCACTTGCACCAGCTTGTGCTCTAAAGAGCCATTTGGAAATCTTTGGAAAAAAGAGATTTCTCTTGCTGCCTTTGTATCCTCATACTTTATATGGCGAAGTGTATACTGTGACTTCTGTGCTACCTCATTAATTTATTTCTGAGAATAAAAGTGAGATGGGTGAGACCTGGTTTGTCCCCAAATATAAGTGCACAGATGGGGAAAAGCCGTCCCACAGCACCAGGGAGAGCTGCACAAAGACCTGTCTCACCAACAGGCGTGACTCTTGAGCATCACCTGTCCCTTGTTTCAGCGAATCCTTTACAATGCACGTAAGCCTTGAGGAGTAGGAAACCAATGGAGAACAATACTACGTGATCTCCAGTTTAATGACGGGTGCATAACGCATACAGATGAGGAAGGAAAGGGAGCACTTCTGTCACCCAGCCTGGGAGCCTGCCACCTACCACGCACATTTTCATAAACCATTTCCCATGAGTAAATACACATTGCCTGACAAATTGCATTAACCTTCCCTAGCACAGATATATGCAGAGGCTGACAAATGTTCTGTATAAAATGAGTATACTGAAAAAGAAGTCTCGTAACCTTTAAAAGGAAAAATGACACTTTTCTGAAGTACACTTGCAGGAAAAAAATCTCCCTTTAAACTTGTTCCTGTTAAGAAATTATAGCTTTTCCTGCAGAAAATACAAAAATATGGTGACAGCATGTCTTTCTTCCCATCATTTTTCCACTTTTTTCTTCTTCTTCTTTTTTTTTTTTTTTTTTTCCAAATACAACAATGTATTTTTAATGCCAGGATTAATATAATGGTTCTATTTAATGAACTTTTCCCAGCAGTAATCTCATACATCGCCAAATATTTTGTATTCCCTACCATTGCACACATATCAGTATTTCCTTCAGTTATGCATACCAAACATTTGATACCTTGATAACTGTGAATGCAGATATTGCATTAATAGATATATTCAAATGTAATCTGGACTTGCCATAGCTGATCATATTACTAGATAATATTCTACTAGGGATAAGATAATACTATGCTAATGATTGAACCACAGCTTAGAAAAATAAAGATAGATCACATGGGAATATATTCAGACATTATTCTTTTCTTGTCATTCCACATAACCAGTGGAAGAAAAAATGATAACTATTAATACAGACATGTACTGGCATTCTTAGGAAACTATGTTATGTCAACTGAAATAAGGAAAAAAGAAAAACCCGAGGCTAAACTTCAACATTGAAAATGGTCTGGCAGTCAGGCATCTAAAATTAGATAAAATTTCATCACCGGTTCATTAGCTCTGTAGTTTCAGCTGCTGAGTCCTAAAACCCTCATCTCTGAAAATAATGTCTCAGACAGTTATTTGGGGAAGCTGGTATTTCACACAACAGAGGCCGGGTTCCCCTGACTGGGATCAGTTCAACACCAAGCAAGTTAGTGGCATCATCTGTAAAGACAAAATACACCATAATGGTGTTCACGAGATATCGGTTTTAATTTCTACNAATAAAATAAAATAAAATAAATAAACCTGGTACTGTGATCTAGGCCAAAATTACAAAAGAAATCTGAGCAGATTTTAAAGCGTATTCCAGCCTCATCTTGATTCCAGCTTTAAATCCAGTGGGAATATTTGCATTGATTTTGATGCTGTTGCAGTAGTATTTAATTCTCTGATTGAACTTCGTTCCTATACATATGTGTGTCTATGTGTGTATTTGTGTGTGTGTGTGCAGCAGACCTACCAAGAACTGTAAAGGAATAGAAAGACAGATGTAAAACTGCACTTTACGAAATAAAAATGCATTCGAAACTACTGAAAGATAATAAGATTGCCTTTTTGCTACCTGTATTCTATCAGAAGAGCAATCTAGTTGCTTTTTTTTTTTCTTTATATGTTCAATGCTTACAGTATACTGTTCTCATTATAGACTGGCAGTGTGCTGGGAATTAAGCCTATGTTACTCACAGGCAGATGTTATTTTATAGAGTGTCGTTCACTGGAATGGTACCAGATTTTAGCACTTAGCCTGCATCCCAATTATCCCATTAGCAGTTTGTGTAGTTGGGAAGCAAGCAAACATCTACTATAGAATGTAGCAATTATCTCAGGATATCTTCTCAAAATTAGTGTGAGGCGAAGCTATTTTAAACAGAAGTTTTTGGCCAAGAAAAGAATATATGGAAAAACTTTAGTGTCTTCCCACTGGGCAAAGCTCCCCTTCTTACCCTTTTTTTCATCCATTAGGAAGCAAAACACTTACATAAAATCCCACACAAACATACCTGATACAAGGAGACAACTGAGGACAAGCTTACAGAATATTCCTATGGCATGACTTGCTTGTCATTTGCATTCATTCCTGTTTATTTGTTTTGTTCTTGTTTTTTCAAATAGACATTGTGTAGTCATTTGCTATTACTGTTTTATCATAAAGTGCCCACGCACCTGGAAAGCCCTCATATTCAGCACATCCTCTGCCAATGATGCAAAAACAAGCATCTGCTATAGACCTTTTAAGAAGTAGCATGCAAATGGTTATGAAGTGTCAGAGAATGATATGCTGTTACAGTTCTCTTGATGATTTTTTTTTTGTCCTGCTCTGTTACAGTACTTATAAAGGTGGGGAGTTGTTTCTGAGAAGTTCTAACAGAACCCTAATTAAGTTTATAAGAAAAACTTAGAAATGTGGAACCGCTCATCCAATACAATAGAGGAAAATCCAACAACACTAAGTTTAAGAGCCCAAATTCTGGGGCAGAAAAGGGCAGACTCCTCAGGCACACCTTTGACAACAGTTTCATGTTTTAGGATTGTGTTAAGAATTCTAAAATGGTGAAAATCTTCTACAGGAGTTTGCTACTGGTGCACCTGACCCGGGAGCCTGCCTGCTTGCTCCTTGATGCTCACAACGCTCGCCATGCCCACACAGGGAATGGGGCAGAGATGAGCCTTTGGCCAGCTGCGTGCTCCAGGGCCAGATTCACCCTAGCAGAAGCCAGCAAAGAAGCTCTTTAAAGGGCTCAGCGAGCAGCATCGAACTTTTGTCTCTCACTAATGGCTTTTGAGCAGCAGCTTCATTAGCAACTGGCTCCTTCCAGAGGTAGAATAGTCTTTTTGTGTGGTTGTGCACACATTTGCTTGTAATCAAAATTGCATCCCTTATGAAGAAAGACATTTGCTGAGGAAGATGTTTGTTTTACTTGTTCAAGTTGTCCTACAGTTTCTTAATTCTGGAAAAACATCAAGAATGTGCACAAGGGGATCATCTTTCTACATGAGGCATTTTTTCCTTTTTTCTAACCTGATTATATTTTTCCCTTTTTGTAGCATTGTTTGGCACAGAGAAAACAGAGTTATTCATGTATTAGCACAAAAAAGGCCTATCAAGGGTTCTGTTTACCAGCTACTAATAGTGAGTAACAGTGTGCAAAGAGTATGAGCAATGCTGAAGGGGAGTACTCTACTAAGTACCTACCTATGCTAAACAGCATTCTTCAGGAACAAGAATTTTCTCTGGGGGATTAAGACCCAGAAGAAAAGGCCATGAAGGCTGGAGGAAGGACTGGATCACCAGAGTGAACAACTGAAATCATACAGTCACGGGCAACATGAGGAATGGACACAGTGGACAGTGCAGTACCTGCCGTAGACAATACCATGACTGCAGGACCATATGCCATTTGCAATGCATGACTATGGATTCAGGGTTGGTTAGAGTTGGACAGACGTATAACAGAACTGAATGTGCATCTAATGTCCTCTACTTTAGATGCAAGATCCTCTAATTGATAAGGGATCCTCCGGAAATAAAACTACTGAATAAAATATGCAAAGGTAAGTTTTCTTTTCCCTCCTCTGTTTTTCTCACTTTCTCCCCACTGGGTAGGATATCAACAGGGCCAAGGATTTCTTGAATCTTTCCAGTCCCTTACAGTTACATTCTGAGGACCTAGGGACACAACTCAAGTTAAAGCAGTGCAATAGCTCCAGCACCTGCTAGGCAGCCTGTCCATTCCCTCTTCAGCCACATCTAAGAGACTGGAACAACGTATGAAACTGGAGATATATGTTTTCGCTGTAGAAGTCAGCCAGGCAAGGAGAACCAAACAGGGAGTGTATGTTACAGATTCACTTACCTCGGTTGCTTTTTTTGAGATAATATTCAGAAAAAACATCTTTGTTATAATGATACGTGGATTCACGATGCAATGTGTCTTATGTCAATATTCTCATATAAAAAAATCTCACATCTTTACCACTCATTTGTGGCCAAAATTCTCCTGAGTCATTCGGTGAAACATTGACATTTCTAGCAGCAAGCTGACACTAGAATATTGAGTACATTATTATGTGGTAAACATTATATTGTGGTTTGTCTTATTTTGTTTTAAGTACAAAATATGTACTTCAGTCCACTGTCAGTCTATCACCTTTCACAATAACTTTGGTCTATTTCGTGTCTCAGTCAAATCTGTGGATACATGTACTGAATAATTAAACTTCACAAGCACATGTTGCAGTTTTGCTCATAGGACTGGACACTTTTTAACACAGTATTTTCTAGCCTTCTATCTAGTTTCATAAAATATCACTTCTCTCAGGCATAAGAATCCTTGTTTTGGAACCAGCATTCTTCTCTTTTACTTCAAGGCATTTTGGAAAACAGCTCCTAAATTGTTACTCTCTCTTGAGAGCATGTCAAATTACAGTCCAAAGTACATTGGTGTTAATTTCAGCATGGTGGAGCTGCTCCTGATTTGCATCTGTGAAAGTCAGTATACTACATTAAAGAGTAACAACAAGAAAATATTGCCGCTTTGGAGGGGAAAAACTGTTTCCCTATGAAATAATGATTGTTTTATGCTATCAAATGCCTTGTGTTCAGAACTTATATGATAAAATGAATATTAAAAGCATTTTAAAACTAAATCAGATCAACAAACAAGAGAGTAAAGCATGTATTACTCTCCCTTTTGTCTTATACTCAAAGTTGTGGTCCATCCCTGTATTTCTCTCTCTGATGTTGGTCACCAGCAAGGAACTCGGAATACAGCATACACGTATTGTGATGCCCTCCTGCCATACAGTTTCTGAGAACTAGTGGAAGATTTATCTCTCAAAAGGACATGGGAAATGTGCACATCTTTGCCTTCACTGTGTCCAGATGACTTTGCCAAAATGCAAGAGAACCATTCTGTTTGCTAAAATACTGTGTACTTCTGCCATATCTCATGCCTTGAAGGTAAACGATAATGTTCCCTCACAAATCTGTTCATTCCATTCTTTGGGAATCCAGCCAAGGCAAAGTAACCATCTTTTTCTTCTTTCTGTTTTTCTCTTATTCAAAGTCTCAAAAATTGATTCACACATTGGCTTATCCATTTTCTGGGTCATTTTCAGTTTTACTAGTCTATTTCTACTTGCTTTTCTGGCAATGGTCACTACTGGTTGTCAATTACATTACAGCTAATTGTATTGATTAAACATCCTATGTCCCTAAAGGACCTTTTCCATCTTCTTTTTTGTAGTATATTATGAGTTGATAAACATCAGAAGTCAACATTTATCAAGCGGGGATACTGGTTAGCAAAGGTTTCCCAATAGTCTTCTACTATTATATTTGTGAAAAGTACAAATCCTTTCAACCTTCAGTGTTTCTATCACAAAAGCCATATTTGGCACTAGAATCCAATCTTCCTTGAGCAGTAGCAAAAGGGATTCAATAATGAAGGTAATGGTGACAATCACATAATTCCCCCTAGCCTAATATTTCAAAGAGTTCAGCCTTACTTAAGCAACAGCCTAATGCATTCTCCATGGATGGACTCCACAATAATGCTCACATTGCACCTTTATTTCCAGGTCCAGCCTCTTCAAGGATGACATCTCGGTTGATGTTAATATGCCAGACTGTGAAGCTATGTGTCCCAGGAAGAAATACATGCTTTCTTCAGCTGTTCTAACTCCGAGGGAACAGCACATCCAAACACTGTCAGACAAACAGGCGGGTAACTGAGAGCAGTTTACATCATACATGGTTAAAACAGCCTCAAATAGAAATGTATAAGATAAGATAAAAAATACTTGGGTAAAAGGCATTTTTTCCCGGTTCTTAAGCAACTACTATCATAAGCACACGACAGTTACCAGTCTTCAATGTGTATGGATCCTAAAAGTAGTAGATGAAACACCGGTTTCTCCTGAGGTAACAAAATAGGGAGTAAAGTGTGAAGTACATGAAAAAGAGTATGGCAGAGCAGGTCTAGACCACGTGGCAAAGCTCTATATAATTTAACAGCAGGGTGTTTTTCTTCAATTATTCTGAACTTCTATTTCAAATAAGTTTTGCTGAATATGACACAACTACATGTATTTTCTGAGTAGGGAGGGTGGTAATTTCACCCTATAGAATTCCATACAGGAGTTATAAATGATCTGTTTATTCTGATGATGATACTGGTGTCCAGAGAAGCTGCAATTCTGAAAGTGACCGAACAGGTCCTTATGATGGGAAAGGTATTAACAAAGGAAAAATTAGGAGAGAATATCAGGAAAAAAAAAATCCAGATGGTGAGACATATTTGTCTGTGGAATAGCCTCCCAAGGGCTGAGGAGGAAGTTTCATTGTTTAAAATTTTTAAAAATAGACTCCATAAAATATAAGTGAATCTGTAATTGGCAATGATCTTGCAATGGCCAGAAGAGGAATATTTCATTCTCTAGCATTTATACTTATAAATAACTTTAAGGTGCATCATTCTTATCACCTTGTTCAGGTTCTGTCCTGACCACATGTACTCAAGCAGCAGTAAAGATCAAGAAGAGCATCCCTCGGCTGCATCATCATGTTACACACTTCCAGTGTTAAATCTACAACTGGCAATAGCTTAAGTGGCAAAATCCTATAACTGGAACTGAGACCATCACATCTGCCATACTTGAGCAAAGAAAGATGTCTGGAATATTCCCTCCCCAATTAGCTTTAAGTCACACAGAAAAAAATACAGAAGTCTTCTATAAACTTTTTTAGTCAATGAGGGTGAGGTAAGAATGTAATGAACAAGAATACATCCAGTGTATATATTGTAATGAATAAGATAGTGTGAAAGTGTGGAACCGTATGTTTGAGTGTTTGTTTTCCAGAAGTACAAAAACTTGGTTTTGAAATTAAGGAAAAAAAAAAAAAAAAAGTTTCAAAAATCTAGGTAGTCCTGGAAAACAGAACAAAAACCAGGTGGCAGGGGCATCATAGAATCATAGAGTGGCTTGCGTTGGAAGGGACCTCAAAGTTCATCTAGTTCCAAAACCCTGCCGTGGTCAGGGCTGCCAGCCACTAGCTCACTAGATCAAACTGCCCAGGAACCCATCCAGCCTGGCCTTGAACACAGCCAGGGATGGGGCAGCCACAGCTTCTCTGGGCAGCCTGTGCCAGCGCCTCACCACTCTCTCAGTGAAGAATTTCTTCCTGATGTCCAGCCTCAACCTCCCCTCTTTCAGTTTTAGCCCATTCCCCCTTGTCCTGCCATTATCCACCCATGTAAAAAGTCGATCCCCCTCCTGCCTGTAAGCTCCTTTCAAGTATTGGAAGGCCGCAATGAGGTCTCCCCGGAGCCTTCTCTTTTCCAAGCTAAACAATCCCAACTCCCTCAACCTTTCCTCATANGCGCACTGCCGGCTCATGGCCAGCTTCTTGTCAATCACAATGCCCAAGTCCTTCTCCGCAGGGCTGCTCTCAAGGAGTTCTTCTCCCAGTGTGTACACATACCTGGGATTGCCCCGACCCAAGTGCAACACCTTGCCCTTGGCCTTGTTGAACCTCATCAGGTTCTCGTGGGCCCACTTTTCCAGCCTGTCCAGGTCCCTCTGGATGGCGTCCCTTCCATCAGGGGTATCAACTGCACCACTCAGCTTGGTGTCATCAGCAAACTTGCTGAGGGTGCACTCGATCCCACAGTCTAAGTCATTGATAAAGATGTTGAAGAACACCGGTCCCAAGACGGACCCCTGGGGGACACCGCTCGTGACCGGCCTCCACCTGGATGTAGAGCCATTGACTACAACCCTTTGGCTGCGACCATCCAGCCAGTTCTTGATCCAGCGAACAGTCCACCCATCAAATCCATATCTCTCCAGTTTAGAGATATGGTGCAGGACTGTGTCAAAGGCGTTGCACAAGTCCAGGTAGACGACATCCATCACCCTCCCTTGGTCCACCGATGCCGTCACTCCATCATAGGAGGCCACCAGATTGGTGAGGCATGACCTGCCTTTGGTGAGGCCATGCTGGCTGTCTCGAATCACCTCCTCACCTCGCATGTGCCTTAGCATCTTCTCCAGGAGGATCCGCTCCATGATCTTTCCAGGCACAGATGTGCGGCTCACCGGCCTGTAGTTCCCTAGGTCTTCCTTTCTCCCTTTCTTAAAAATGGGAGTGATGTTTCCCTTTTTCCAGTCACTGGGAACCTTGCCTGACAGCCACGACTTTTCAAATATGATGGAGAGCAGCTCGGCAACCCCATCAACCAACTCCTTCAAGACTCTCGGATGCATCCCGTCCGGCCCCATAGGCTTGTAAACTTTCAGTCCCATCAGGTGGTCTCAGACTTGCTCCACTCTTACACTGGGAAGGATTTTGCTCCCCCCATCCCTACTTGGATTTTCAGGAACATGAGGGACCTGGGCAGCTCAGGCTCTGCTCCATTCCCTTGTCCCTAAGGACAGTTTCCCAGGAGACGTCTTCCAACAACTCCCTAAACTGCCTGAAGTTTGCTTTCCTGAAGTTCAGTTTCCTGACTCCACTCCTTGCCAGGCCCATGCTCCCCAGGATCACAAACTCAACCAGGGCATGGTCACTGCAGCCCAGGCTGCCTCCAATCTTCACCTCTTTGACCATCTCCTCCACGTTGGTGAGCACTAGATCCAGCAACGCATCACCTCTGGTCGATCTGTCCAAGACCTGAACCAGAAAGTTATCGTTGATGGACTCCAGCAGCTTCCTGGATTGGTTGCAGCTTGCTGTGTTGTTGTCCCATCAGATATCTGGATGGCTGAAATCCCCCATTAGGATGAGAGCCCATGCCTGCAACACTTCTTGCAGCTGAAGCAAGAAGGCCTCAACAACAAGCTCCCCTTGATCAGGTGGCCTGTAGTAGACCCCAACCACCAGCTGCCTTTTGTTGGTCCCACCCTTAATTTTCACCCACAGGCTCTCAACCAGTTCCTGACTGTCACTCAGAGGCAGCTCCTCACAGTCTATGCACTTCCTAACATAGAGGGCAACTCCTCCGCCCCTCCTACCTTGCCTACCCCTTCTAAAAAGCTTGTAGCCCTCCATGGTGGTATTCCAGTCATGGGAATCATCCCACCACATTTCTGTGAGAGCAATGAGATCGTAGTTCCCCAAGTGCACCAGAGCTTCCAGCTCATCCCGCTTATTTTCAATGCTGCGTGCATTGGTATAGAGGCACTTCAGCTGGGTTATTGGTTTCCCCTCAGACCCTGGCACACCCCTCCTAGGCTGATCTCTGATGCACTCAGTTTTAACCCCTTCCCCCTTCAAATCTAGTTTAAAGCCCTCTCAACTAGTCCTGCCAACTGCTGGGCAAAATTCCTTTTCCCCCTTCAGGATAGCTGGGCCCCATTTGGCACCAGCAGGCCAGGTGCCGAATAGACCGCTCCATGGCCAAAAAAAACAAATTTCCTCCGACTGCATCACCCTCTTAGCCAGGTGTTGACGATGTGGGTCTTCCTGTACCTGTCACTGCTCTTCCCTGCCACTGAAGGAGCCAAACACCACCTGTGCCCCAGACCCCTCAACTAACCGCCCCAGCTCCCTGAAGTCCCTCTTGATCACCCTCGAGCTTTTCCCAGCCACCATATCACTGCTTGCCTGGACTACCAGCAGCGGGTAGTAGTCAAAGGATTTCACCAGGCCTGGGATCCTCTTTCCTATGTCCCTGACCCGGGCCCCAGGAAGGTAGCATACCTCCCTATGGGTAGGGTCCGGTAGTTAATATTTACTGTTCAATTTACATCTGACTTAAAATATAATGCAATATAAAATGATTTATGATAGTTGTATATTCAATGCTTTAAAGAATATGGACAGTGCAAAAATTAGCTGCATTTTTTGAATTTCCAACATATAGTAAGCAAAAATTAAAGTCATACACTTAGGGACAGAATCCTGTTAAGACACAAGAACTTTCTATACTTTGCTGCTGTAGGACTTATGAATGGATATAGTTTAAATACATTTTAACATTACCTAAATTAATCTTCAAAAACAATACAGAAATCTAGTAGCTTGACTTTCACATACTCTGGTAACTAATCCAAACAAGGATCTTCTGGTTGTACAGATGCTTTCATATAGTAATGCCATCAGTTGGATCTCTTGGATGGATTTTGCCATCAGTCTAAGCAAAATTATGGAACAATTACTTTGTAATGAGCTGGCTATTCATTCATTTAGTGAATTTTAATTCTTCCTATATGAATTGGCAACAGAAAACTGAGCTTGATGTTCACTTACCGCAATGGGAGAACATTGGCCATCTCACAACCTGTTTGGCTTTCAAACTAGACTGCCTTAACAGTCCCAGAGCACCTAGGCAGTGCACTTGAATAAAATGAGGCAGTTGATAAACATATAGTGTTTGGAAAATATATACATACATATCAAAACAGAAATATTTCTCTATGAATTATCTAAACTTTGAAAGTGGAAAACAGACATATGTCCACCACTTTTGAATGCCAGTTTCCAGTAGTCCTATACTCACGCAACATCAGTGGAGGTAATTGAGCTTGATCCCCTCCTGCACCTGAGAGACTAAGGAGGTGCTGTGTAATTGGCTCTTGCTTTCTGAATTTTTGAGCCAGACATACCGCAGCCAGAGTTAGAATTACATCCAAGCAACATCACTTTCCCCTAATGTCCAAGCAGCATCACTTTCACCTAACAGCTTACAGGCTTTAATGGACCTTGCACCAGTGCAGGGGTCTCAGACTCCTCTTTGCAAAACAATCATTGGAATGAGGACTTGGAACCAGTGAGCTTGCCCTTATGCAGAAATGTCTCTCTAAAGGAGATTTCTGCTCTTCATTGTGGCCTCTCTGTACCTGCAAGTGGTTATCTCAGCCTATTTTACTAGTGCTGTAACTCTGCATGCTGTGCATCGCATTTGTGGGGCTGCATTGGGCTGCTGGTATCTCCCATGGAAGGTGCATTCAAAATAGCACACTTTGGTTAACATGTTGGATTTAATCCACAGAACTATTTATGGGGCAAACGGGGGGTACTTCCAAAACCTCCTCCCTTCCTGTGGGCTGCAACAACAGACAGGATGTCTGCAACTTTTGAGGGAACAATTAAGATACTGGGTGACTCAGTGAAAGTGAGTCCTTGCTCAAGGACCATTCACTGAAGGAAACCAGCCTGTTCCTTGCTCCTGAAGAAACCAAATGTGCTGGTCTGGAAGGCATGAAATAAAGCCTATCACCTTGCTCAGGGTGTTCCCATATGATTGCTTGAATTAGATTGGAGGATAGAGGATTGAATTTCTCATTCTAGAGCACTGGTATGGTCTGTAAATGGGAATTAGTCTGATGAGACTAATTTATTATTTTTATTATTTCAGACTGTTTGTTTATATCTTCTGAGGTGCTATAAAGAGAGCTTATTTAGCCTATTTTACAGGGTGATGTTCTGATTGTACCCCACACAGTAACTAGCAGACAAAATTGAGCATTAAATGTCATAACTTCTGTGGAAACCTCGATTAATTAAAAAAATCAATATGCCTCAGTTCTCACCAGAAAAATAATTATCATGCAAACGGAGTACCTTGTGTGTTTGCTTGAATGACACTGAACACATACCGAATGCTGCCTGGATGAGGAAGGGTGATCTATCAGAAATCTCTGTACACAAAGAGGAGTGAATTATATCCCATTCCCTAGTCTTCCTGACCCATCTTCACTGTTTTATGTACCAAAGAAGAAATTGCTACTCTGATGATTTGTATGTGAATTTGCAGGCTCATGTTGCACCAGCTGAAGTACAGAGCAGTTTCACAGGGATTCAGACTGTTAACGACTAAAATCCTGGCAAACATTAAAGCTGCCTTAGGACTAAGCCCTGCTCTTGCTGAAGTTAATGCAGCTAGTTCTCACTCTTACTGCCAGGGCCTGCAGGAAGGGCAGCTGGGATGAGTATCATATGAAAGTCTGCCTGGGAGCCGGGACACCTGGGGAGCCCATTTGGCTCTGGTCTGGCTTGTGTAAGGAAAGACAAGCGGGAGTGGACTGTGCTGTAGGGATCTTCCAGTTCCTTTCTCTCACAGCCATGAGATGAGCAGTGTTTTCAGACGTGAAGCAGTTGAAATTCAGCATTTCAAGGTCCTCTTCTTCCGAATAAAAACTCATTACTCACCTTCTCTTACATAGGGACTGTGCCTGCTTTTTGACCCCCAATCAAGCATGGGTATACCTGCCATTTTCAATAGGTTTCCATCTGGGGGACTAGATTTGATTTAAGGGCCCCCAAAGAGACTTATTCCATAGAACGCAATGCTGTATTTATTAACAAAAAAAGCATAGATGTTAGAACAAGAATTAAAATTTTCCACAATCATTTAAAAGACTTCATGTGCACATCACCTTTCCTATAGTAGATCTTTCACTTTCAGCTTAAGCTTGTTCACTTTATCCATTCTCTAATGAATGTCAGACTAGGTGAAGGTTATTTCATTTCTATGGATAATGTCTTCCCCATCTTTTTGCTTTCCCTTTTGAATCTCATGCATTCTTTACCATTCCTAGGCTTTGTTTCTTTTGTAATCCTACCTAAAGTCCCTGGAGGCTGTAAACCTCCACATGAATGTCAGCAAACTGGTTTTACACTTCTTTCTGGAGGGGAGGTGGAGACTGTTTTCAAACAGTGTTTCTAAGACTTACCTCTGAGCTCTGCTCAGGAAAGGAATAATTACAAGTTTTCTGAGCTGTCTGTATAGTTAGATATGCAGCATTCATGGAAATGTATGTGGATGTAACAGGCCATAGGCAAGTACCCTAAGACAGAAGACTTCCAGGAGCAGGAAATGAATGTACTGCTGTACTGCTTACACCATATGCCTATGGCTTGATGGCAGAAAGCCAGAACAGCTGCAGCTGCTTTCCAGGAAGAAGCTGGGTGCTCAAGACAACAGCCTCTGTCCTCTCCAGAAGTTGTTGCCTTTATTCCACTCATACTTCTGGAAAGCGGAATTCACCAGCTCTGCCTCCAACTCTTTCCCCATCCCATCACAAGACCAGTCCAGCCACAGCCAGCCCCAATCTCCTCTTCATTAGGATAGAAAAATTCAATTATATCTCCCTTGGATAATCCAGACACAGAGGTCAGAACTGGTCAGGGCTGGATTAGGATAAAGTTTGAAAGTGACTCTCCCACGTAAAAATGGATGGTTGTTCCCAAACTGGTTAGTCCTCAAGACACGGCATTTACTTCTAGATAACATCAAGCTTGAACATGTAAGTTATTTATCTCTGAAAACTACTTTGATTCAGAGCAAGCACTAATCTTCTAAGAGGAATCCTTAACAAACAGAACAACTTCTTTGTTTGTTTTTTAAGCAAAGAATGCAAAACTCGCTTTCACCTGTCCTGAAGCCGTATGTCTAGATAGGAGGATGAATTAAAAAAAAAAATAAAAATGTTTAAAAGAAAGAACCAGAAAAACTATCACATCAGGGAATCACTGCTTCTGTTTGCTTGAGCATTCATGTTTGAAGAGAATTTATAAACTAGCGTTACTTAAAAATTTTCTACAGAAGCCTTGT
>VXAV01011614.1:67380-79767 GCA_013399715.1 Alectura lathami
CTCTGGCTTCTTTCCTCCAGCCAGTTCACAATCCATCTCACTACCCGATCATCCAGACCACACTTTCTCAGTTTAGCCGCAAGGATACTGTGGGAGACGGTGTCGAATGCTTTACTGAAATCAAGATAGACCACATCCACTGCTTTACCATCATCTAACCACCTGGTGATGTCCTCATAAAAGGCTATCAGGTTGGTTAAGCATGACTTCCCCTTGGTGAAGCCATGTTGACTGCCTCTAACAACAGTCTTATCCTTGATATGCCTAGAGACAGCGCCAAGGATAAGTTGTTCCATCACCTTGCTGTACACCATACTATACAGCTAATTTTTCTGCTGTTTCTGCAATTTTTCGACAGGCAGGAAATTCTAACCTATTTTAGGGCTCCTGTAGCTGAACAAAATGCGTCTGAACTAGACATCTTTAAAAGGTCATTAAGTGCCTACAAATTTTGCCAGGTTTCCCAGCTGGAATAAAGTCATTTTGCAGAGCTGCTGGTCCAGTCATCAGCAAAGGAAAATACCTCTCTGCATCTTTCTCACTCCTGCTGCACTTCTAGCAAATAAAACCTCTTTAAACATCTTGCGTTTGTTTAAGTGCTGTAGCTTTGATAAAATCACCTCTCATTCATTGAAAGAATCTGCCAGGAAGTCTGGCCCAGAGCATTAGAGGAGGCACCAGGTAACAGCTTGGGGCTCCAGTCTTGTTGCTGAGCTCTGTGGCAGGCTAGGACAGTGGGAGCGAGCGGCTGGCCGTGCCAGTTGTCACCTTCTGGTCAAGTTGAAGACAGCTGCCCACCTCCTCCAACCATGTGCTGCTTACCATGCCATGTTAGAGTAATTTCTCATTGAGTTATATGTATAGACACAATTGGCACAAGCAGCATGAACATAGCTCCTGTATTTCATGTCTTCATCAGCATCAGACCCTGCCATGTCCATCTTCTCCATCTCTAGTCTGTCTTTCAGTTCAAATTGGAGTATTGGTACCATCTCCTGCATTGCCCAGGAGTTCCAGCTAGGATCACAGAGTTCTGGTCTTATTTGGAGATACAGGCCCAAATAACACCGTTGGTTTTCTTTTTTCTATTTTAGTTTGTTTTCTTTCTCTTCTACTACATTTCTGCTCCTGGCTGCTATGCCATTTTTCTTTCCCTTATCTTACCTCTGCTTAGTTCGGATGTATGCAAGATCCTAGATCCAAAGCTAGGGAAGAGCTGACTTTTAGCCATTTGATGTTAAAGCAGCAGCCAGAAATGTCTGACACCACAATCAAAAGCCAGGAGATTCACTTCTGTCTGGTTTCTCACAGCACTGGTCCCTGCTGAATCTCTTCTAGAAAGTATCATGGATGGAAATGGAAAAAATGCTGTCGATTGGCTCATCAACCACTGACGCATCAGGGCACTCCTCTTAAGACTTCTGTGGCTAAATCCATTAGCAGCCATTCTAGACAGACTGGAAGAAAATGGTTTAAGTCACGGCAACTGTTCAGGTTCAGCACAAGGAATTGAAATCAAGGCTCCAGAAGATTCAGTTATGTGGATTTCTGCAGTTCCAGTATTTCAGCAGAGCTGTGATCTGTAGCAAGAGACCCAGCTACAGAGGCTAGGAACTAAGGGCTGCCTCCACATCACAGTCCCTCTGTCATTTTTCCATGTTAGGCACAGCAGCCTGTGCCTCATCGAGGTCTCTAATCTGTGCTGGAAAGGAACCAACAAGACAACTGACTCTGTGTTTCAGCACCACATTTTTCTACCTGTCTGTCTTGAACTCTTTCAGAGTAACAAACAAGATAAATGCTGAGATTATTACCAGTAATAATCTATAAATATTGGTGAAATGATAACATTTTCCACTTGGTGGCAGATATTGCTTTTAAAAACAAGCGCAAAGCTCAAATGACACATTTAATGCAGTTTTTTACTGAGAAAGAGCTTTGTTGGATACAGGGATGATCCGCAGATCTGTGGGCAGGGATATGTCTCAGGAGCTATGTGTGTGGAGGGCAGCCATGCAAGCCCATGTTTCCTCGCACCTTTCTGGCCAGCCCAGCCCCGTGAGTATCCTCTGAGGGTAACAGGCAGGTTTTGTTTTACCCTTCAGGGAGATCCCAGCACTCCGTGAAACTCCTGGACCCTGGAGATGATGAGAGCATGCAAATCTGCTTTAGGTGCCAAAAGGGGCATTTTTTCCCATCCTATCATGCAGTGTTATGCTATGGCAGAGCATTCAGTGAGGGGCGCTAAATGCAAAAACACTGTCTCATGTTGAGAGCGCCAGAGATGCATTCTGGGGAAGTGCTGCTTTACCCTTGCTCCCTCTTCTCCCCAGGCCATCCACTGTTCATCCTTTTTGGAGGCAGGGCACTGGACTAGCTGAACTGTTAGCCTCCCTCAGTAGCTCCAATCTTTTTTCCTCTTCTTTGCAATGTTTTGTACTACTGCAGTTAGAATGGATCAGCACTTTTGCTTCCATGATCCCCAAATGGTCAGAATGCAGAGGACAAATTTCACTCCAATAGGGAATAATGAACATTCCAGAATCATGTTAATCCATCTGCCTTCACTATGTAGCACCTTCAGAAGGATTGCTGACTAAAATACAGTTCACTATACTAGCTGGCACGCAGTTAGTCAATCAAGTTCATGAAAGCTCAATGCATTCTCCTATGAAAATTTTTTCTTAATAAAAATGCTAAATGTTGAGATTTTGACTATTTTCTTTAAAATATAGCAATTTTTTTACAGGTGAAAGCTAATATTTGTTCTCCAATCATGACCATCATCTGTAGACCTGTGAATATTTTTTGAATGTCACATCTGCTGAGGGGAGGGGGAGAAGAAAAGGAAAAAAAAAAAAAAAAACAATCTGCAATAATACCTCCCTCTTGAGCAGAGGGACATTTTGGAAAATAGCTCTGTCATGTACCATCATAGATTTCTGTGTTCTTTATGTGGCAGGATCCCTCAATTTTTAGGTAATTCTTTCATCCCTAATATAGCTGCCTGTCTCAACAAAGAAGAGATATTGTGAGGCCATGACATGTACTTCTATAGCTGAACATGTACTTTTCCTCTGAACAAATGCACATAGCAATGCACCCTCTCTCAGATGAAAGCTACACAAAGTTCCGTTCTCTTGCCATTGAATGGGGAGCAGAGCGCTTCCGCCTAATTATTGTGACCTTTCCGCTATCAGGAATTGACTCACACTATTCAAGGAGCAGAGAAAGAGGCTCTGTTTTTGCTTCAGTAGCATGTTTCTTGGTGGCAGCACAGACCTCTGACACTGTAGTAGCTCTCTTCAGTATTCCTTTCCTCTTGGGCCCCCAGTTTGATGCAAGAAAAACAAAACAAAACAGGAGAATATATACGCCATTCCCATCCAGCTGTGCATTGCTCTTCTCTAAGTGTGACTCTTTGCCTTTGAATTTTAATGCCAATGAATCACATCCCAGAAAGAGTATAGGCTGCTACTTAGTGATGCTAATGAAATCTCCCTCCCTCTCAGTTAGGAGCCACCTCTGTTTCAAGAATTGGCAGAGGGAGGAAGATGGTTTTCTCTCAGCCACAGTGTACTATGTGACACAGACAAGTGACGGGTCCTATGCACTCTCTATTGGTAGGACCTGATGCCAGAAATTTCCTTGTCCTGCCTCAAAACCAGAATTACATCTATTTCCACTTTCTGTGTAGTTGGCGTGGTGCTGCCCTGATGCTAAGGCAACTGCACAATGTCCACAGGCAGGCAGTGTGCTTTACTGTTTTGAGAGAGCTTGCAGTTCCGGAGGTACATTTTCTATCTCATTGCCTTGTCACTTGCCCACCCTGACCTTCTCATGGGGCTTATTTTCCCCTTAGTGTTCACTTTTCTGTGTTCCTCTCTCTGCCACTAATATCAGCAACAAGGTACAAGCATGGCTGACTGAATTTCCTTTCCTTCCAACTCTAATTACTTTCTACCTCCCAAAGGAAAAATTTCAAATGTGGTAATGATATTAATTGGACATGAAATTTCACTCAGAATACCTCCCCTGCCCCCTGTGCTTTTGATATGTTGTATCAGCTGTAACTAGGCTAGTGGTTACACTACAGGAAAACAAACCTTTTGTAAGTGAAAAATGACCAAGAATTGAAATGTGGAAAATCACAAGTAAGTAATCAGCAGAGTTAAGCCCACTTATCTCATTTTTTTATTTTTATTTTTTAATTTTATGTATTCACTGGCATTTTTGTGTAGCATTAAAAAATTCCCTCTTCAAGCCGGGTGGACTAGTGAATACCCATGCCATCTGCTAAATATGTAATTTGCCGTATGCCATCTATACGACCTTCAGTTTTCAAAACATCTTATAACTCATCAATCTGTGCACCTGGCACAATATCCTCTGTGTGTACCTGATAACCAGTTAGCACATTTTAACCTCTCTCATGGCAAACAATTAATACTTTCTACGTTCATCACTGCTTTCTTCCCTATTCCTTCCCATGTCTTCTTTTCTAGCACAGGAGGACAACACAATGAATTTGCCAAAATCAGAGTCATTTTCATTTAACATTTTGCAACAATCCATTTGCTCTCAGCACTCAGTTTTTATTATATTTTACCTGTTTTTTACCTGTCATGCAAATTGTGTTAGAAATACCAATTTTGCTTTCTTTTTTTTTTTTTTTAATCAGGAAAAAATGCAACCCAGCACTGAAACTGAGGCTAAAAAAAGCAATGAAGACAAAATACTCTGCAGTAAGAGTCTTACTCATGCAGGTGCTCGCCACGTGGTATTCTTCATAAGAATAGTATCTGGTGCTGTCGTCACGAGAATTGCCCAAAGGAACGAACAAAGTCAAACAGCTCGCTACGTGCTCTGGATGGGGTTAAGTGAATGTCTGGCCCTTAAAGCATGTTCTGAAAAGTTTATATGTCATGTCCTTGAGCTGCCTGGCTGTCCGTGATTTTTCAAATGTATTCAGCATTTCCTTCCTTGCTCCTATCCAGTTAGATGCTGCTGATGCGGCAGTACCAGGAATGTGACTTATGTTAGAAGGGAAAATGCTCACGCAGCACATGGTCAACATGTGTCACAGGGAAGAGACCAGTCCAAACAGAGAGCAAGAGGAAAAATGATATCTTCTGATCACTAGCAGAGAGTGAAAGACTGTAACTTTCAGATGAATATTTCAGGGAAACAGGTCTTTTTGGTGAAAGGGACAGTCCCCCAGCACAGCACAGGATGGATGCAAGGGGTTTTGCATTCAGCAGCAGAGTGGAGCACAAATGGAAATAAATGAAGTGGGCCCACTAAGAAATTTGCCCATGCCTTACTGTCCAACCCAGGGCACTGAGAAAATGAGCTTACCCTCTTTTTGGTTAAACACAAAAGCATGTGTCATATTTCCAGTGATCTTGTTAGGTCTGGGCGTGCAACAGGACAAGCCAGTCAGTGTGAAGGTGTCTAGTGCTTAGAAATGAATGTCAGTAGGTCAAATATAGCTGTGCTTCCCTCAGCTAGAGAAATGAGGATGCCACTGAAGTCCATTTCCTGCAAACCAAGGCAATAGGTGGCAACTGGCATCAGAGCATTTCCTCTGTCACTTCAGTTTCCTGAGTTAAGTCTTGCTAAGTCTTCTAAGACTAAAATAAATATTTTCTAGTCTCAGTTAAACCCTGGTAAACAGGACTTGACACTGTGAGTGGAACTGGTCAGGAATCTTGTGGTAAGAGGTTGCTTGACTAGAAGATATGGACTTGTAAAAACTGATACTTTGGTCCAAAGTACATTTCCAGGTTGAAAGAGGGGGAGAAGAATCAGGTAGGAGAGTCAATATGGGATCTCAAGCCTTGCTTAGACTGCAATATTCAGTCAGGTTTGCCTGGTGAAAGGCTGGGCTAGCCTACTGATTTAAGGGTTAGTTTGTCATCAGCATCTCATATGCTCCTGTTCATGCTAGACGAATGTGCAGCTGTTGATTTAAAGAGGCAGATTTTCGGTAAATTAAGACACAGGCTTTAGATGCAAGAAAATAGCAAAGCAAACATTTGAAACTAGTAGCCCTCCACATCCACTGGAGTTCCACTCATCTCTATCTACTGGTCAAAGTGTTTCTTCTCTGCCAGACAGTACACGGTTGCATCCAGCTATAAAGAGGGAGGGATGCTGAAACCTGATCAAGGCTGGAGTGCAGCCTTCACGGTGCATGACTGGCCATGCTATTTGATGTCAGCCAGCTATTACCAGCTAGCAGTCATCTATTTCACCATTTCTGCACTTTACCTGGTGTGACCTCCCACCTGGTATAAAAATCCTCTGCCTTCTCTTAAGCTTCACAGCATCTAGCAACCTGCTGTCATCTACGAAACCAGGATCAAAGACTTCAGAAGTGGCTGTCTAAACTTGAATGTAATCCTCCTTATGCAGGCTTGTGCTTGAGCTGTAGGCAGCAGTCCTCCAATCCCTTTTTTGAACTCAGGGTTTAAGGCACCAGGGTCTCTCACACTGCTGCCCCCACAGCTATGTTTTCCGGCTGCCTAGTTTCTGCTGCTCATAGTAGTAGTAGTATATAAAGACATGAGAAGAGTCTAGATCGCAGAAGGTCCCACAGCACACAATAAAGGTGTCAGAATGTGGCCTTGCATCAGATCTGTCATATCGGTTTTCAAAATGACAGTTCCTGCTATTAAACAGCTTCTGACTCCTTGGCAGAGGCACAAGACAGGTGAGCAATGACAAATTTCCCCTATAAATTTCAACACACTGTCCTTATCTGACACTGCACAGCCCCAGGTGATAAGATTGGTTTGACAAATTTGGAAGCTGGGAAGCCTGTAGTGCCAGATCTTTAGGATGCTGGAAGAAACAAATAAATCGATCTCTTTATTTTCCTTGAATTGTTTTTTGCTGGGAAGCTCTTTTAGCTTCCATTCATGCCATACATCTTGTGTCTTCATGTGTTTGCTAGCAGCAAGGAAGTGCACCCAGCTCAGGCCATGGATCGTCCCTTGTGTGCCTTCTCTCGAAGCCTGGCCAGGCTCTTCCTTCCTTGACAGGACATTTAACTTCTCCCCTTTAATCTTCTTAAGTTTTTCTTGGGCTTGAATATTTCAAATATTATGTAGTTCAAATTATTCCATTAAGACATTGAAAAATCTCAAGTGCTCTTTTTTCCCCAAAACCTGGCAAGGGATCTGTAGGTTGTCTATGCTTTTGTTTCACATACTACACACTTTGTTTTCCCTTTCTCTCCCTCTTGCCCGCACACAACCCAAATCTGCAAGTTTCCCTCTAAGCCACCCTGTGCCAAATTTTCCAGGAAGTAATCTGTAGTGCTGTGTCCCTTAAGGAGCTGTTGTTCCCACAGCAAACATCTGCATTGAGAACAACAGCATAAGGAGAGATGATTAAAAGCTATGTAGCTCTTATGTTCTTTACATCTGTCCAGCTACAATTTATTTAATAAGCAAATTTCAAAGATTCTGCTTGGATTTTTAGTCAAATCTAGCGCCATGTTTACAGCATATAGGAATTATTTCCTCTATGGAGTATAAAGAGATAATTTACAATCTTTATGTAAGATTACACTGAATTCAACAAGCTGATGCTACTTAGCTATAATGTATTTAGGGTAATTGCTCTAATTTTAAATAGCAATCTTCCGTTAAGTTTGTAAAGACAAACTGTTGATTAGCTCAAAAACATATATCTGCCAGGTAATTAATGTTAGTCATAGTTCATTGTGAGAAACGCAGCCACATATTTATCGTAATACATATTTCTGTTGACTAATTATGTAAAACAATGTAAGTTTTTCTTCCCTGGAGTTGCGGGAATGACTTCTATTTAAAAGAAGATCTCCTGAGAAAACAAATTTCATTTCAAAGGTTATTAGTAAAAAGAAGCCTTTGTTTTAGTCTTAATGGAATCATTCTCCTAGGAAGACACAAATATCCATAAACCACCATGATTTCATTTGGGCTTTAAAAAAACAAAAACAACTTTTTTTTCCCTTGACGCTAAATAAGATTAGATTCTTTTTTTTTTTTTTTTTTTTTTTTTTTTTTTGTGCTGTATTGGGTAACATAATAATGGCTAAATTGTTTGTCCCTGGCCAGTGCACAAGCACCAGTGGAAGAAAACTTAAAAGATTTCCCCCAGCCAGGCTGTGGCATGCACAGGAACCAGAGCATGCCTCCAGCCCTCTCTTCCCACATGCTGCTGCCCCGGCCATGGGCACACAGGGCCACACAGATAGCTGCCAGATAGGGCTGGATCCCCAGGCAGGGACAGATTCCCAGGCAGGGACAGATTGCAAGAGAGGACTAGATCCTCAGGCAAGGCAGGCTCAGCCCCCAAGGTTTCCTCCCTGGGCTGCGTTGCCATGTGGCTATGGCAAGGAGGGGAGAGAGGGAAGGGGAAGCTGGACAAAGTTCTCGTGTTCTCCTGATATTCATCTGGTGAGCACAGAAAACAAAGCTGCTGCTTCCTATGTAGTACTGGGTGCGTGTAGTCCCATTATCCATAGCTGTGGGGGAGGGAGCCTATCCTTCCTCCAGCCAAAAACTACCGAGGCCTTTGTTTATATCAGTGCAGCTGTGAGATCCTCCAAATGCAGGCCAGCTGTTACAAGCCAAAATGAGCTCTGAAACAGTGTGAACCAAGCTGTCCTCCTGCATCTGTCTCTTCGACCCCATCCAACAAACTGTCCAGTGGTAACAAAATAGGGTGAGGCTGCAAGAGTCAGTGCACGCACTATTGTGGCCAGAGCAGTTGATCGGTACATCCAGTAGAGACTCCGTGGAGAAGGAGGTCTCCCAGCCCCTGGCAGGAGGAGCCCTCTTCTTCATAGAGGGCAAAGCAGCCAAATTTCAAAATCTTTGTCTGGTTGTTACCAAGCCCCAAACAGGAAAAATCTTCAGTAAGGATAAGGCCAAGACAAACAACTGAGTTTATTTAAATTGTTTACAAATCAGTCCGTTATACAAAAAAAAAAAAAAAAAAAAAGTAACAGATATTATTTTTAATAGGCACTCTGATGTCTTCAGACTTAAAGATGTGTTGATTAACATGGGGCAAGGCCTCAGGAAAGAGTGAGAATGACCAAGTGCTGAACAGATCTCGGCATACTGTCCCACTTTAGTAAATGACACAAATAAGCAAGTGGTCTAACTAAGAAATCTAGTCAAGCTGGAAAAGGGCAAAAGTTGTTCCTACCATTAATCTGAGCATCTGGTTGGACCTAATAAAAATCTGTTCCTCAGTACGTATTGCCCTATAAGAATCTGTGCCTCCTACTTACAGGCGGACTTTTCTTTTTGAAATCATCTACATTGAAAAAGAAGGACAACAACAAAAAATCTTTGACAGCAGAGAAAAAGTGTTCATGGTATTTGTAGCAGATATGTGCAGGAAATTCTGCTCCAGCTATCATAACAGGAAGGTGTTCTCAAATTAAACTACCAAGAAAGTTCAACAAGGAGAGTTAGGTTTGTTTTCTTCAAGGTTCATTGTGAGCTTAGATATTTACACTTCCTCAGGCCACAGCCAATATCAAGTTTGAGACACATGTAATGCTGCAGCTTTATCTGCATATGTAAGAAGGGGATTTTGCAGCACAGTTTGATTAACAGTTTTTAAATAGCAAGTGTTACTGATAAAAAGGAGTGAGGGGTGTGCTGTGTTTTTAGAGACAGGTTTTCTTTGGGGAAAACTGAATGAAAAATGTGTAGAATGCCTTGTTCTTCCTGGAGCTATCCTGGAAGTAAGTGATACCTCACAGTCTCTCTCTAAACAAAATCATTATCAAGGAGTCTTGTACTTCACAGTAAATTAGCCCTGGTAATTTGTATTATAACCCAAGCTAATGTTGGCATTAGATCTATGCTACTCTGTCAAGATTTTGGGACTATAGAGCAGGTAGAACACAATTATTTGTTTTGTAAGGTTTGGAAAATACTAGTAAACAAAAAAATCTATTTTCAGAATGTTGAAGATAAGGAACTATTTTCAGCAAAAACAGAGGTTCTCTCAGGATGTAAGAAAACAATTTCAATAAAGGATTTGCAAAATAATAGAAAAGAATGTAAAGAATGTATTTGTGTAAAGATACATAAATAATAATTTCATAATAACATTACATGTCTTTTTTATTAGGAGGGAGTTTTCCCCTTAAATACAACTTTTTTTTTACCATTGTAATGTTGCCACTAGCAAAAAGAAGAAAAAGAAAAAAAATTGGAAGTAAATGTTATCAAATAGACAACTAGTTAAATATGGAAATAATCTATGTAATTTTCATTTCCTGTTACTTCCTAAGGAAAACAATCAGGCACTGCTCAATCACATTCTTCAAAATTCCTGAAGGGTTGCTGAAAACTGTCCCATCTATTTCCACATCTTCTTAATGCAGGTGAACATTCCCTTCCTAGTACCAGATTAAGAAATTATCTACAAGCAGCCTTGGGAAGCTGTAGGCAAACAGAATATCTTAGTATCACTATGCAGAACGCCCTGCCCTACATCAAGGCATATCTGTAAAAGCTAAGGTAAAGTGAATGGGTTATAAAAATATGCAGAGCTTTAAATTTTCTTGTAGCAGACCAAAGCTGTATTACCATAATAGTTACATCTATCACGTCTCCCATCACAGCATTCCTGGCTCTCCTGCTCCAGCTTTGCCAGTCTTGAAGGCATATTTCTCTCCTTTTCACAAGTGTATCTGTAAAGCTTCAGGCAAATTCCCCTCACTGATCCCTTTGCACACGCTCCCTGAATCAAGCCAGAAAGATGCTTCTTATCTCCTTCTTCATATTCCTCCTCATGACATATACATTCTGTGATGCCTACCAGAAGCAAAACCCCTCATAATGGCTGGGATGAGCTGGGAGCAGAGATCACTGAGGAATCACTTTGGAAAAAGCCTTTTTGAAAAATTTGATGCATATATTTGCTCCACACACGTGACTATGTTGCAAACATTGCCCTCATTTAATTTTGTATCCTTTTGATAAAGAAAATAGTCTCTTTTGGTCAAGAAAATAATTAAACAGTGCAATTCTTACAGCTAAGAAGGGCAGAAGGTAAAAGAAACATGGCCAATAGGCTTTGAGATGAGCAAAACAAGATAATTTCACTGAGTTAGAACAAACAAAACACTATGATCCAGGACATTCACACATTCACAGTTACAAGTGACTGGACATTTTTCAGCAAAATCTTTAGCCACCACAAAGAGTTTTAACAAAGCCAAAGATGCCTGAAAATTAAAGTTTGGTTGTGCTGGGGAGAAAGTAAAAGAAGAAAAATGGACTGGATGAAGCAATTCATTTCAGCATTTTCCGTAGGAGAAGTTTCCATGTTGGGTGCTAAATTCACAGAAGAGATGAGATAAGCAGTGTGTCTTACTCTGTTATACTGTCACCTCTAGAGAATCTGAAGAGATAGTGTCTGGTGTTCAGACATCTCTGATGCCCAGATTTTGATCTGACCTTGCAAGCAAACCAACTGAGGCATGTATGATACCTGATCCTGAAGGGATGGCTCAGGAGCTGAAGACCTCAGCTCTTTATCTAGGACTCTTCTAAAATGCTCCATTGCCTCTCAAGAGCACTGGTCAGTGGTGGTCAGTGTGCCTTCCCCTAGCACACTGTGAGGCCTTGCCACATAGAATCAGTTCAGGACATCCAGGCATTTTTAACAAATTGATAGACATGTGGGTCTGTTTACAAGAACAGAGGACAGACTGCAAGAACTAGTCCCAGCTTTGACCTGTGGCTGAGGGCTGATCCTTACCTAAGTAAGAGCATTCCTGCTCTCCCCTTTCTCTATTTTCTGTTTGATCACCTTTCTTTCTATCTAATCTGAGCAGATTTCAGATGTAAAATATCAAAAGGATAAGCTTTGGCTCATTGGTACATGGAATCACCAGGCTAGGTACCTGGCAACATAAGGATATTTCAACTCCAGCCCCAATGTTTAGTCATCGTGTTATCTTTGAATACTTCGGGTTGCACTCCATGATCTTGTACATGTACTGCTGCATTTCATACTTTTTCTCTTGCTGTAATCTCTTGCTGCATGATTCCCCCTCAGCACTGGTGATGCCTTCCAGTCTTGTGTTGTCAGTTACTTTCACTAGCACAGGCTTACTTTTTACATCCAAATCACTAACAAAAATACTAAAAACAATCAGTCTCCGAAATGAAACTTAAGGAACACACACTTAAGGGGCTGAGATGGGAAAAGTTCAAGGCCGAGATTCCCACTGCTCTTCCAGGGCATCCCCATGTATGTGCATGCATTTATTCTGCTCCCTCTACACCTACAGGAGCACCGGCAGTCACTGAAGTCTCAACACTCAGTGACCATCAAAGATGACCAAGTACTGCTCTTTTG
>VXAV01011614.1:81211-96820 GCA_013399715.1 Alectura lathami
AAAAGCCCAAATCAAAGCACAGGTGTTATAGTCATGGGCACTGGGGCTCAGATGTTATGTTCATACGAGGAAATGAAGTTTTTGCTTTCAGCTTAGTCTGTTTCTGATTCACCAGTCCTGTAATGAAAGATGGATGGAAATTTTAATAAGAACTCATCTGAATTTTTCTTATTCATGTAAAACGCATAGACTTCAGCTGCCCTAATTTGTGGTTTCATGATGCTCAATATTGAAGCAGCATTCAGGTGTCTAGCCTCCACTTAAGAATGCCTCTGCAACTTTTAAAACTTCAGTGCAACTGTTTCCTATCAACTGTTACTCCTATCAGACATTTTTTACCTTGCTTTGGTCAAGAGTTTCCCTAACTCACATAGAAGAGAGAAGCACTCTACCACAAGAAGCAGACAAAATTATCCCCATAGCAGATAGGAATTCAGCAATCTTCTCTTAAAGAAGTTTGTGTCTTTGGGAGCTGGTGAAGAGGGGTGTGAGACAGGAGTGCGGGGGGCTACTGTAAAAGCTAGTGCAGATAGATAGCTTCAAGACAGCTAAAATATCCTTACAAAATACCTCAGTTCACCCCACATGAAGGGGATGTCATGGAAAGGACCCTGGGAGGCATCAGACCCCCATCTCGGTGGTACCAAAGGGTAGACAGCAAGGCAAAGCATCCCACACCTACACAGCTGCAGGTAACCCTGCAAGAGAGGCCCCTGGAGAGGCTATCACTGCAGGCATCCCACCGTGTGAGCTTTGTCTTCACATGGAGCACTAGAACCTTAAGATCATTAAGTACCACTAAAAAACAATGGGTATTAAGTTCCCCTTTTCCAGCAAGATGCTTTCTCCAATGCAAAATTGCTTTTAATGGTGTTACTGGGCATTCCAGATTCTGTGTATCATTATAAGTCAAATTTATGGAGATGTAGTTTACTTAGGTTCTTTCCCAAAAGAAACCCCAAAACAAACTAGTCGTAGTGTGAGAATTATGTGACAAGCATGTGCAAATAAGGGTGACACATATCAGAGTTCTAATTAGTCAGCCCAAGGAACAATGTTTTCACCAGTTTTATGTCAAGCACTCACACAACAATTTTTCTAAGTCCTGCAGAGACAGACACAGGGTCTGAGCCACCTGAGGCAGGAGACCAGCACTTGGCTCAGCTGGCTTTTGGATCACAGGTGTTCTTCCTCACCCACCTGCTCTATACCGCAAAACCTCCTCTCCTCTGCCACCTGTACTCTATCTGAGAGTAACAGCTGCGTATAAGATGGGAAACAAGAGCAGGAAGAGCAAATTATTTTGAACCACATTGTAATTAAGCATACAGCTATTTTCTTGTTCTCTACTACTTATGGGAGAATGGATATCAAGTTTCTGACTGACACAAACCAACAGCAGAAGGCATTGTGAACAAATGATGTTTTAAAAGGCAGTTTAAATACGGGTTTCTCATGATTCCTCCTGGCAAAGAATTAATCAGTTCAACATGTGAGGGGGTGGGTTGGTCATTGTTGAGTCGATGTCTGAATTCCATACAGACAAAATAGTCTGTTTTTCTTTCAAAAAACAAAACTTTGTCGTTTCCTGTAGGAGCACAATTCATAATTCTCCCTAAAAGGAAAAAAAAAAAATCCAAATTTATATTTATGTTCTGTACATAAAGTTATTACAATAGTACATAAAGCATTGTGATCTTTCTAAGACTTGCTCTCAGAAATGTAGAAGGTTAAGCCAGCTATCAATGTTGTCAATAATTATGTTTAACAATTTCATGGTTATCTTGTAAGAATTCCAGATAAGTCAAACTACAAGAATGACTAATTGCTATGGCAAAGTGTTACGGACATTAACAAATAGTTTGTCATTGTAATGAATTACACCCTTGTATTACAGCTAATTCTTAATGCTTGCTTAACTTTCGGGGGAGTGGGCTGATAGTTATTTGATTACTGATTATAATTTTCTAATTACTTCTGGCAGCCAAACATTTTTCTTCCATTTCCCAAATAACAGCTATTAGGCTAAAATGTGTCTTGGCAAGTCTCTTATATGCCTGCACAGTTCTACAAATGGAGATCAACACAGAGTAAAGCCAGGGCTCAGGCTGGAACACTGTTCTGTTTCAAAATGCAAATGTACATTTGTTTGAATGTATTTCTGGGTCTCTTTTCTCCTATACTGTCTACAGCATTCACTTGTTTGTTATTAGGAGACTTCTTCTGGGATGGAAACTCAGAAAGAATATGTGAATTTCTTTTAGTGAGTGACAGTCAAGAAGATTCCCAGTGAGACTGTGCGCATACCATTTATAGCCACTGCCTGTAATACAAACCGCACAGGTACCGGGGATATCGCCATCAAGAGCTGCTGTTCAGAAATCTGTGCAGAGCTGGAGAAAAGGCAGCAGTGCATAACACACAGGAGGAGGAATTGATGTTGTATTAAGGAGAATTTTGGAGAGGTAGGTCTTTTGCATGATTTTTTATTTGCATAAATGGTGAGTTCAGAAGAAACTGCCAATCTCTTGCCTTCACACTTATTGGTTAATAGGCTAACATTCCAAATAACCTTCAGGCAAATTTTACACAGCGGTACTCTTTCTATATTGATTTATAACAAATACCTTGCCTTACTATTAGAATCTGCAACCTACTTTTCAGGCTTAACATACTGTCCAGACATTTCCAGTTGCATTTTGCTCATACATGTGCAACACAGTGCTTTGCTACATTAGTTTGCCATCCACACTTTTCATTCTTACTCTCAGATACCAGCTGATGTGTCTTTTCAGACCACTATTTCACTTGTGACAGACAGCCCCTCTACCTCAGAAAGCACTCAATGCTCCCTCATTTGTAGCACTATTTCCTCAGACCAGAGAAAGCCAGAGGAGTCTCCCTATGCTGCAGCCCTGTGCCACTCATACCACAGCTACTACAGCAAAGAACTTGACAGAAGTGTGCAAATTTAAATCTCGTGTCATATGTATAATCCCATGTTTTGAAGTTTTTTTCTCTAGCAATGTTGTCTTATATTTATATCTTTATAGTTATAAGTCCTATATTTATAACTTTATAGTTAAGAAGTGTTTGTTGGAAGACATTTACAGGATCTGCTCTGCCACTCTCACTAATGCACTGGAGTTCTTTTACTCTTCCAAGGTATTGATTCTTATGAGATTTTTGGTCTTCTCAGTATGGAGAAGCCCTTTTGTCATTTTGTTAAGTAGCTGAATAACACACATATACACTTGTAATCAATCCCTCACGTACTTATTCTTTGACACTTTCATCCTTCATTTGGGCAGCCAAATGCCCTCAAACACAACTGTACCACTGAGGAGTCCAACAAATTAATACTTGCCCAAATGGATAGAATCAGGACATTGTTCTGACCACCTGCATAATTTTTTCACTCCTTCATTTCAAAAATAGTAATTAAAACTGCAGCCCATGTAATTCCACACACCTTGCGAAGCTCAGCATAAACTGAAATGATAGTTTGACCTGACATGGTGAAGGGCAAACTGCCACAGCAGAGGGTTACCGCCATGGAACGCTCCTCTGCCACTTGGTCGGTAACCCTGGTGGAGGAATAAGGCAAGCAGCCAAGGGCGATGTCTTTCATCTGCCTCGTGGGAAATGTCAGAACCCATGCATCTGAGTCCTTGGTGAGCACTTCCCTGTGTGGAGATGACAGCAGCTAACTGAGGTTTGAAGCTGAATTATTTGCTGAATTTTGGAATGCGATTTAATTTCAGCTAGATCCAATGCTAGCTATGTAGATTTCTGAGTTATTATATTCCTCTGGTAGATGAGCAGGCTCCATTTCTTAGCTCCTAGATATTATTTTGCTCATTTTGATGTCTGCATTAAATTACAGCAAGTTGATGTTCAAATGTAAGTTTAAGGAAAATTTATTTCTTTGGCAAAACAAATGTTAATTTAATGTTAGTATTATTAATCAAAGGATTAGATGCTGTCTCTAGCTTCAGCTTGAGTACCAGAGTCCTACAAACAAAATTTATAATAAAAAATCTAACAATGTGAGCGCCAGAGAAATGTGGCAAACTTGAACAGAGCCAGAATGTAGGGAAGATAAAAGTGTGAATTAATCTTAGCCCGAGAAAAACTTAGAAACTCTATAAAAACAGCCTGCTTCCTCTTCCTATATACCTTCAGCAGGAGCCAGCTACCGGCAAGTCAGTTTGTGTCTGTGAATACTTGTGCAGGTAGCTGATATCCCAAGGCATCTGAAATAGCTTTTTCCAAACTCAGTAGTTCAGAGGATCCAGGAAGGACCCTGGCAGTAACAGATAACAGTGACAGGGGAGGAAAAGGACCACAATTCAAATGTATTTTCATACATCCCCTACCATTTTTTCTGTGAAGAAGACCATCATCCCCAACTACCAGCTCTTCAGGCTATTCAGACATGCACATTGAAAATCAACTATGGCAGCTGCAATTAACCTTTACCCTTCAGCAAACACTTGTAGAGTAAAAGGCAGCTTTTAACAAGCTGATCCTAAAATCTATGTGGCATTTGAAAGCATGTTAGTATTAATGGCTGTGTGGGGCTCTAATGGTACCAGGTGGGCTTTCCGAGGTACCTCCTACACAACCACGCTCAAGAACTGACAACCAGCTTATTGTTGAAAGAGGCAGTCACCGTCTAATAAACAACATATCAGAAGCAAAGTAAAGTATCAGGACACAACAGTTTTAATACTTACAGAACCAAGAAACCAATAGGAAAACCAGCAGAAAATGAATGCTTTATCTAATTTGCCTCAACATTTTTCAAGAACCAGAGCACACACAGGAAAAAGTCATGGTGAGCTGAGCTGCTTCTACTGAAAGGAAGCGACACAAGATTCACAGCAGAAAACTGACTTCACTCTTTGCAAGGCCTCAGGGAGGGCCTGGGTCTGCACTTGCAGCTGAGCAACAGGATTATAAAGCACCACCCTTCCCATCCTGATCCGTCTCACACCCTTGTGATATCTTGGTTACCCAGCACCTTGGTGAATTACAGAGTTTCACTGAGATATCTGTCGATGAGTATGTGCGGTTGACCAGGAGGAGAAGACCCACCAGGCACAAGGATGACTTTTACAGTAATTTGGGTGAAAAGTCCAGAAGTCTGGAGAAGAGAGGCTCAGGGGAGACCTTAGTGCTCTCCACACAACTACCTGAAAGGAGGCTGTAGTGAGGTGGGGGTCGGCCTCTTCTCCCAGGTAACAGTGTTAGGACAAGAGGTAATGGCCTCAAGCTGTGCCAGGGGAGATTCAGGTTGGATGTTAGGAAAACCTTGTGTGAGAGAGTGTTCGGGCATTGGAACAGGCTGCCCAGGGAGGTGGTGGAGTATCCATCCCTGGAGGTGTTCAAGAAATGTGTAGATGTGGCACTTAGGGACATGGTTTAGTGGGCATGGTGCTGTTGGTTTCACAGTTGGACTGGATGACCTTAGAGGTCTGTCATGGTTTTCCAAAAGTATTCCATATAATGATGTCATGTAATAAGCTGACAGAGGAGAGAGGGCTGCTAAGGGAGAACCACAGCCCCCAGAATGCTCCTGTCCCTTCCCATGTGGTTTCTGGGTTCCAGGAGCACTGCCCTTTTGCCTCCAAATGTCATTGTGGTCACATACGCATCCTTTCTTCCATACACATGTTTTCCAATTTGCCAGATTTATCGCTCTCAATTCATTTTGCAAGGTATTATCTTACATTCATTTGCGGTTTTAAATAACTTGTTATCTTTTACCTCAGTTGTGCCTCCTCCTTTCTCACTCTTCTACCCAGCCTCCATGAGTGTGGGGCTGGGTGGAGGGAGGAGGGGGCTAGGCCCTGTCACGGGACAATCTCTAATTAACCCATGACAAGGTCTTTTCCAACCTTTATGATTCTATGATTCTAAAGGAGACCCCCCCAGGTAGGGGGGACCCCCCTGCCTAGCTGGAGGATGAGCTTGTTTCAGGCAGGTCCCTATGGCAGAATGGGAATTTCTTCAAGTTTTGAGTTCTGGTTTTTGCTCCTGGTTACTGCAGCTTGCTGTAGCTTAGGCATCTGTGAAGCATCAGACCACAGTTAGCCATGGTTCTCCTCATGAGAAAGGTGTGAAAGGGGATTTTGCAAGAAACATGCAGTGGAATTTCTGTTATTCATGACTTTTTTCTTTTCTGTTAATAGTCCTAGGGTTTTGTAAGTATTTAGTGAATTGATTTACTCCCATCCTCTTATCCTTCCACATTTTAAATCATCTAAATGGAAATAGTGAGAGGGAGGGGATGGCCAGTGGAGTTAGTGGGTAAACTCACAGACACATTCAACATGAAAGATTTTGTAAGAAATTTTCAGGTTTTCTACTTTTCCTAGGGCAAAATATTTCTTTAAAATCATCCCCTTTCCCTAGTTTTACAGGGAAAGAGATCTTGGTTGTGTAAGATTGGCCCAGAACTTTACTTTCATGAAAGCTTACATTGAACTAATCTGGTTAATGTTCCTCTTTTCCCCAATCTTTTCCCTAAAGGGGACCAGATTGCTACTGCATTTTAACTTTGTCAAGTAGATTTTCATACGTTTCCCCCAGATCTCTTCCTCATTTCCTAAAGATTTAGTGGCTGCCATGCTCCAGGTATTTTTAGTACATCATGGATAAGAAATCCCACAAAATCTCACAAGAGACATTTTAGTGCTGGCCTCAGTAAAACTGGCTCTTTTAAGAACCAACATCTCAAAACGTCAATCAGGGAATAGAAATGAATGTATTCATCTTCTATTAAATAATTACAGTAAGTATAACAAGTATATATATCACTTTGGATTATCTCCATAGCATGTAAGAAAGAAGCACAGTCGACTATTGTCAAGTCAGTTATTGAACATTTAAGGAAGTGTTAGTCTTTAGAAATACTCTGATAAGTCAAAAAATTATTTTAAAGTGCAGCATAACGATCATTGGCTAATATTACTAGTACAACTAGTATTACTAGAACTTTTTGGCAGGATTTAATAAAGGTATCTTTATTTTTCTTTTTCTGAAAGAGAAGAATTCAACATTTTAACTTAAAAATCGTGTCAACATTTTTTCCACATGGCTCCATTATGATCCAGCAAGTGATGGTGGCAAACAAAGGATGGAATGTGTGCTGTGAATTTTACAATGTTCATGCCCTTTTGAATATTGCCAGATGACATGTCAAGACTCTCTTAAGAGATGATTTCTCCTCAGGTCACACAGATATATTCAGCACAGCAATCCATAACAAAAGTATCTTCAAAGGATAAGCAGGCAGATTGAAGGAAAAGAGGGTAAAACACATTCAGCACCACTAATCAAGTTTCCTTTCCTGAATTCCTGGCCCGATTTCACACTGGGGTGTTGTAACAGTGCTGTAAATCTGCCATCTCATATTTTGGTGTAAGGGCAACAGCATGGTTAGGATAAAACAATAAGCATTTTTATAATTTCATATTTAAAAGTATGATTCAGTGGAATGAGAACTACACCAGCAAATAGTAACCTCATTCTATTCTTCATCCCTTCCTTGCCCTGACTAATCTTGGTATGACTTTCCTGCTCTGAGAATCCTTTTCATCTTATACAGAAAAATTCCTAATTCCTTACCATTTTCTGCCAGATTGGTTGTGACCTGGAGAAAATGATGCTATTCAGGAAGAGTAAGGGTGGCAGGACTGCAACGACAATCCTGAAGGACAGGAAATATTCTCCTCTGTGGTTCTCATCTTGATGTTCTTGATCAGATTTGTTCTGCTGTCTCTCACTCTAAACATGACAAGGAAAGAGAAGAGCTATTCATGTGATAGCTTGGAAGAAATCAGTTTAAAAATTGAACAGGAAAAGGAAAATACATGAGAAAATGAGACTGTACATCTGTGCCACTAAAGGTACCATAAAGGCAGCTGTTAGTGTGACCTAAAGCCTCTGTGTAGTTGGGATATCATTTAGGAAATGGCATCTTTTGTCCACAGCCCATAAACAAGAGAAGTCTCAGCCTTTAGCCTTATCTAAACACCCTATTTAGGGTGTGTGCAGTTTTCTGCCATCCTCCTGGGTTGCTCTAAGGAAAAGTATTGTCACCATCAATGCTCAGACTAAATTACCTTAAGGCTTTGGTGAATTTGCCTTGAGAGCACACAAGGCTACTTCTCTGATTTTCATCATTGTCACAGCATAAACAGTAGGAGGTCTCAGAGAAATAAGGTTTTCTTTTCCTGGATATCTAGAGGTAAATATGTAGCTAGGATTTATTTGTTTTACTGTACCACTAAGAGGCTACAGCTAAGATCAAAACACTGTTTTTTTCCAGGTGCTCTTTACACAAAAAATAGAAGTTCTTGCCTCTGAGAGTTTACAGACTAACTATGGGAGAGAAAGTAGGAATCATTGCCCCTTTTCTTGCAGAGACAGCATTAAGACACTAAGAAACAACAAAAGCAATCCTGGGTGCATTAGCCAGGAGCACACTGGTACCCGCTCACGGACACGCCAGGTCACCCCGCAACCCTTCCACCCAGATGTCTCCTCCTCCGGGAAGCTGGGGCTGTATGCCCTAGAAAACAGTGCAAAAGACCCCTTGAAATGATCAGCCCCAGAATAATTTCTGCAAAGAGGAAGTTTTTTCCTTGCGCCCAACTCTTACAGATTTCCTCATCCTCTGAAACTTGAAGTTTTAAGGCTCTTGGGAACCTTTTATTACCACTATTAGCTTTACTTTGGATGATCTCATCATTCATGTAAAATTCAATTCCTACATGAGGAATATCTACTAATGAAGGGGTCAAGTAAACTCAGGGGTATTAACCCTCTCTGGTCTCCTTTGGGAACTGTAAGCATGTATTTTTCACTCTTGGCCTGTTTTCCAGACCAATAGATTTTAGCATTTATTGAGTCTTCTGAGGATTTTCTTCCAGCTTTGTGGAAGTTTGCCGAAAGTTCCCTTCCTCTAAGGATGTCCTGCCTTTTGCTTCAACCACCTCCACATTACATTTTTGTAAACTATTATCGATTGCCACTAAAGCCCTCAACATTTTTTATAGTGCAAATAAAATTTTATCTTCTTGAGTGTTTATATGTTAGGAAGAGAAGGGACACTTGTGCCACAGAATGCATCTTGCTCTGAGGTGACAGCAAAGGTGATTTACCTCTGACTCTACTCAACGGAGCTGAAAGGCATTAGCAAAAGTAAATTTCCACAAAACATGTCTTTCACTCACCTAGAAAGAACTGTGTTTGGCAAGACTTTTCCTTCCCACCCCCCTTCTTAAACACAGGTCCTACCTTTGTTAATGTCCAGCTTTATAACACTAACTCATTCTAATAGTTTTCCTGAAGAAGTGTACAGTTGGACTAGCAGGTTCATCCACCAATTCTCCCAAAATTCTGAGAAAGTTTCTTCTCCTCATTGACTGCAGGAACTTCTTGCAGCTTTATTTCTACCATTGGTATCAATTTCCCATTATAGGTATCTCATGTGCCATCTTTACCACCATATTCAACCTCATTTCTTCTACTGAAAGGAAGTTAAAGTATTTTTTGGAGTTTTGGGTAATATTTGACAATTCCTAATATGTGTCCACTTCACCTTTTCTTTCACTATTTTCTTTATAAAAGTGTAGTTGAAAATCTTACTTTTTTTAGTGTACTTTGAGAGTTATGAGTCAGCTTGACTTAGCAGTTGTCACCTCAGCACTATGATTTTTCACTTACAACACACATCACAAAATCTTCACGCATCACAAAATCTTTCTATTTCTTAGGGTCTTTCTGTCTGCCTGCCTAGCCTCAATATCATTATGGTAGTTATTTATGTGTTTACACCTAGTATTTCTTTCTGAAAATCTTTTTGTGTCACTTCTGGCACAAATTCTTAATGATAGAAACAGCTTTGTGAGTTTCCTCTGCATTCAAATCTTAGGTTCTTCAGTTCAGCCTCATAAAAATGATCTGCCTTATTTCATTAAAGTTAAGCTTTTCAATTTATTAGTCTTCTTTGTCTTATTTGCTTGTCTAGCCACTTAACTCGAATGGGATTAGCTCAAGTTTTGTTGTCCAAAGTTATTTTCTATAATATCATTTCTTCCACAACATCTCTTGCTATTTACCTAAACCAAGTCTAATGAAATATTACCTTGTGTTGTTTCAGCGATTATTAAGGGAAACATCTGGACCACTATCAGTATAATTTTTTTTTCCGCGTTCTATTGAATGGATGTTAAAGTCACACAGAATAACATCAAACATATTCAGATTTGACTCTGGCATCTACAACTAACTTACAGGACTCTCCCAGTACAACTTTTCTTGCAAACCTTCTCAAAATGGACAGTTACCTGGTCTTATCTCCTTTTTCCAGACAATACACAACAAAGTCTCTCTATGATATTAATGACGTTTCCTGTTGCAAAATAGGTGACTAGAGATTTTGTTTAAAATGATATAGTGGTTTATGGAGCTTGTTTTTCTGTTAAGAGGCAGACAATGATATATTCGATTTTCTCCTTAGCTAGATTAAAATCAGATAAAAAGATTTCTACTCATGCCCTCAAAAACATATATTTGGGTGGAAGCCAAGAATAGAAAGTATGATCTGCATAGATTAATCAGTCTTCATAATTTATTAGTCTAAGAAAAGATGGCTTATAGCTGAAACCTTTGTGCATTTTTAACATTTCATGCTAAGGCTCCAAAAAAGTTATCCATAAACTGTATATAAGATTACCAAAGTATTAGGTAATTGTACAGGAATGCATATATACATACCTATGTAATTCAATTTATACCAGTGTTAATCCAATGGAAGTTTACACTTTGGGAAATAAATAGAATTGAAACACTTTATATTTAGATACTGTTTTACAGTAAATCTTCGTGTATAAATTTTGTGTTCTAACGGAAACTGTCCTCAGGGAAAAAACATAGAACATTTATATTTGCACTTATGTTAAACTTGTGGTCGTAACTGATCACAGAGGGAATGCATTGATTTTGATTTTAATTTCCAAACTAAAACAAAGCAATCCTTATTGCAGTTGTAACTGTGCTCCTTTGAAAGCTGCAGATGACAGATACCTTCCTACTCTCCTCTATCGGAAGCCGAATATTTCCACAATAGTACACAATTAAGCTTACTTTCATTGAAAGTCGTAAGTAACACAAGTGTATAATCTAGGTCTCAGTAATTGTTATGCTGTTTATTTTAACCCCCAGAGAGCTCTGTTCAATTCCATCTCTCAGGTGCCCTTATCTGAGCCCCTGAAAAGAAAACTAAATATCACTTTTTGTGTTCCAAATGCACTTATGTTATAGAGTGTGTCCTTATAATTAACATTTTTTTATAAAGATGCTTTTTTTCCAAAGGCCTGCTTTTTCTCACTATTTAACAGAGTGGCACCCAGCTGGGCAGTTGCAGTGAACGATCCGAGTGCCTTTCAGCACTCCCATTAAGACCTGCCTTTCTGAGTGTTTTATAATGTGGCCATTTTTATTCACATCAGGCTAAATCTTTGCAAGTGGGTCTCCAGCTTAGGAGTAAATCGTCTGTACAGACCTAAATTGATCTGGTTGTTTCTCATTGAGAACAATGCCAAAAATCACAGCTCCCAATGTGATTTCCACCTCACCGGGGAGCTGTCGAGTAAGATGGGCATTACTTACACCTTGATTTGGGGCCCCTGTGCCCCACAATCCCTCTCTTTTCCATCCTTCCTCCTTCTGCAAGAGCTTAAGTGAGAGCCATCTCATTTGTTATCAGCCTGTTTCCAGAATATCTATTTTATTGTAAATTTATATATTGCCATTTTGTCAGCAACAAGAGTGATCTCAAGGATTATCAATTTTCCCTGTAGATGGATTCAAGACTGAATTCACTACTGGTGCAGGTGAAGAGTTGGGATGTCTGGACATGGCCCTGGAGAGGACAGAGTTCACCTCCCCTCCCCACAAAGTCAACAGCCCATCCTCTGTGTGTGAGGCAGGGAGCACCCCATGCTCACCACCCTTTTACAAGTCCACAACAGGCTCCTACGGCTGCTAAAAGCAGGCAGTGATCAGACATGACCAAAATCCTGCTGCCTGGCTTTGCCTGGATCACATTTACTTGGTGCATTATGAATTTGTTGTGACCAGATAGCCTAGATTGTATTTTTAAGATGAATGTTTTTCGATTTCAACAGTTATTTTAAATTATTGGGAATTACACTCTCGTCTCTTCAAAATGTATTGATTTCATTTTAAATATATTATAGCCTAATAAGAAATAAAGTAAATATCTAGACTGTGCTGTTCATGTACTTCTTTCCGCTGTAGTTTTTAGCAACACAACATACAGTGCTGGGATTGAGGGCTGGGGGGTGGGAGGGTGTTGTTTCTTTCCTTCTTAGGTGTGAGGCTCACTTCCTTTTCAACCGAAACACTGAGGCTGTTTTCTGAATACTAACTGAAACCTGAGGTCTAGCTTAATCATATTATTGTGGTCATCTTTTTATTAGCTGTGGTTCATCACAGAAATTTCAGAGGCTCTCTAGTGTCCTGTTAGCCATGTCCACAACTGGAAGCAGCCCCAGCAAGTGCACATCCAACACTAAATTGTGTTGAGCAGCTAGCTGGTATGGTGCTGTATATTTGATTAAGTTGTTCTTTTCTACCGTAGTTGTAAGCAACTTTGACAGTTTTATTTTCCCAGTGTTAGCAGAAAGATAAAGTTTGTATATTCCTTGTGTGTCCTGCTATGTCAAGCTGAATGCCTTCTGTGAGTTCATATATAAAAACAATTTTTTTTTTAAAATGCATTTGTTAGCCTGCATTTACTTCCTCTACTTTAATTCTTTTGACCTTTGAACTTTGGAAATCTTTATATTACATGGCATGATGTCATCAACGAAGTAAATGCAATTGTGCATCATTTGATGCCATTTTTGTCTGTACTATTTTTCTTTATACAAAGAAACAGCATAAGAAAGATTCTAGCATTTTTCCTCCTGTTTTCCTATTTGATGCAAAATAGAAAAAAAAAAAAAAACTTTTGATCAGCAGTGCTGTTCACTGAAAACTGATTTTTGCGTGTTTATTCATAATAAGTGAGTAAAAATAGGAGTAAGTGTGGCAGTTTAGTCTCAAATATTACACTACAGATTGTAACTATCTGCTGTGTCCCAGACTGCAACAGCCACATACAGCAAATACCAGTTAGGTCATCCTGTTCATAGCTGTGACAGTTTAAAATTAATCCCAACACTACACACAATTTTTTGTTAAATTTAGTCTTCAATGACCAAAGCATTTAGGATTTTGCAGTTTGCTATGGAAAGTGTTATGCAGAAGAGTAGATCTCAATTTTAGAATATATCTTCTGCAGGCTTTAATCTTCCTCCACTGTATTCACGCTACCCTAGCCAATAACTATTTCAGGGCTACCCTCAGACATGGCCCTCCCTTTGCCTGACCTATTTGCATGCTAGACACACAGAAGGATGAGATATGCTGGGATGCAGACACACACCCAGCATTTGCTGCCAAGGCAACAGGAACAGGATGCATTTTCTAATGGTTCAGATAAAGAAGAGGGGACATTTCTGTCTTGCCAACACCCATCATTTCCCTCAGGAGAGGCCAACACTGCCAGCAGATCTAGAAGTCATCTAGGATAAACACTGTGCTCTTGGTTTACCTTGAGTTTGTCTAACTGAGGGAAGTACAAAGCGTGACTTTCAACACTGCTGTTTAGAAACTGGAGTCTGGGTGCTTCCTTCCACCCACATCCATCAGCATGGGGACAGCCCATGCCTCCATCCTGAGCTGTGATCCGAGGAGACATAATCTGATCCTTACACCGCATGTCTTCCCCTTAACACTGGTACAAATCCTGGGCTGCTTGTGATATTATCTGATCTCAACTCTGTGATCATATTTGTACATTTATACAGATGTTATGTTGAAAGGCGACAGTCTAGCTAGCAGGTGGCTGCTCACAACCTCTGCACAAAGCTATTTGCACACAAGCATAGAAAAGAGCAAGTGGGTCTACAACTGTGGATAAACATATTGGGGGAAAAAAAAAAAAAAATGGAGTAAATCCAGTTAAATATTGAGCTGATCTGTGCTTGAATGTTCCCTAAATGAAGCAGGCTGAAAATTTTCACTCTACGGCAAACAACTCTGTTTTCTGATGCTGGGCATGGAAAACTCCTGCCTTTACCTTCCTGCAGGACTCCATGTCCCAGCAGAGGAATAGCTGGGAATGTTCTCAGGAACACAACAGCACAGGAAAGAATCTGTTAATTGTCTTTTGGAAGTCTTTTTGGTACACAGGAAGGGAGTGCCGTGTCCATTTAAGAAGAAATACATGCGCTTGGAGTGTAACACTTTCTGTGAGAATTCATAGGGGTCTGACACTGGAAAACATTACACAGACAGTTCACAAGGTATCAGATACCAGCTCCAGTCAGCCTTTCGGATATCCTCACAGTTCATACAAAAAATGTAGGAAACCCACTCTGCACCTCCCTAAATATGCATGAAGTACACACATGCTGCTGAGGCATGCACAGCACAGGAGTTCAAAGTTTCCTGAGCCAAAGCTGCTGCAGCAGGCAAGGGGAGCGGCTGCACACTTGCACCCTTACACCAGACAGGTGATGTAAGTGCAACAAAATACTCTGTCTTGCAGGTTTCTGTCATCTTCCACCTGCCTAATCCTCTTTAGTGGCCTTGCTGCAGCTTGGCAATTCTCCCTCAGATCTGTGGGAAGGAGCAGAGGTGAGGAGTCCCCTCTTTAATGATCACTCCTCCCCAGCATGTGTTCATCACTGTAAGCAAAGGTGATGACAACAAATGCTTTCATATTTGGCTTCAGAGCCTAATGTCAGTCTCCAAACGATGCTAGAAATGAAAGTGGCAGAAAAGGCTCAAGGTGTATTAGAGGGCAGGCTGTACATTTTCACTGCAGATGATCACATCTCTACCAACAATTTAGGATTAGGTTACCTCACACTCCCTAAACCCAGTGATACAGATGAGATACAGCACACACGATAAATATTATTTACATGTTTAAAGATGTCGGGCTAGAATGTAATTTCTTACTCTTAGGCAGACTGCTATTTCAGCCAACACAATTAGGAAGTTTTTTCCTTCTCCCTAAACTACATTTGGCTGATTAAATACCAGCAGTTAGCATATCATCAGGGTGACAAGTTTGATTATCTTTTTAGTCACACGTCATACTGAAAATTTTAGTGGTTTTGGAAAGACTGAGGCAATGCTATAGGAAATATTTCTAAAACAAGGTAAGTTTTAAAGGTTGTTTCCAAAATCTAAATTATAGTTATGTGCAATAAAAAAAAAATTGTGCTCTATCCCTGCACAGTTTGGAAAAAGAATATATAGCTTTACTTAATTGTAGTCACTATGAGGGGATTGTAGAAAAGTTTGTTTATTTAAATGAAATTAGAGTTCTAGGCAATATTTAAGAGGCTGTTAAATAGAAATTCCTTGTACTTCATTCTTACTCTGTTTTGTCTTAAATCTACGGAACTACCAAAACAGTCTACATAAATTTGTTAAACTTGAAAAGATAATTGG
>VXAV01011614.1:106748-119892 GCA_013399715.1 Alectura lathami
AAAAAAATTTTTTTTTTTTTTTTTTTTTTTTGAAAGAATAACATGGGTCTAAAAGACTATTTAATGAGATGCAGCTTCCTTCACAAAAATTTCTAAAACCCTAATTGCTAACATAGTATTTGCCCTTAAGGAAGGCACATATTTAAATGCATTAATTATAACGTGTTGACTGTATTATCTAAGAAAAGGACTTTTTTTTTCCTTCAGAAGATGCTAATCAGGTGCTGTGGCAGATTTGTTTGGGAATGCAAGTCCCAAGCTTTTACACTTTAATTTAGAACAAATTATGAGGAACAAAATTCAGTCTCTTATTTTTATTATTTTCTTGTTATTGTATTTCCCTCTGTGCACCCCAATCCATTCCAGAGATGAACTTTCCATTTTTCTAAGTCTGTCTGGAGATTTTATGCACAAAATCGTAAGTAAACACACTGACAAACTTTACATTAATTAATTTTGTATGGTAAGATTCTCAATTAATTACTCAAGTACACCGCTAAACAGGGCTGAATTTTAACAGTGCAAGTATGAGTGCATTTCCTTTTTAGGCTTGGGAAAACAATCTCTTGACCTAAAGCTTCACACATGTACCTGCTGCATCAGGTGGTCAGCTCTGAGCTGTAAGGACTGTTTATGTGAACATAAAGATTTCATTGCTGTATGTACACGGTAGATCCTGTAAAACATGTTTGCAATCTGTCCTTATTTTTCCATTGCAAAAAAAATAGGAATAAGATAGAACATATTCTCTGTTGACTGTAATCATCACATTCAGATTGGTCTATCTGAAATTTCTGATCCAGAGCACGGGAACAGTCTGCCAGTCACAACTAGAACATGGAGCCAGACCAGAAGGAAAGTTGGGTAGCTGAGTCACCAGCTTACAGGAATAAGATAGGGAACAAATGAATTAATTCATCCCATTGTATGTATCAGGACCCTGTTCTGCTTTAGCTTTATTTCACATATTCCCAACTCCTGCCTCAGACCTGCTCTGAACTCTGCACCAAACTGCATGCAGTCCAAGAGCAAGCAGGAACAACACACGAATCCAATGAACAGTAATGTTCATTTTTATTGGTTGTGTTAATTATCTGAAAGGTACGCTTTAAGCTCATTCAATACTTTCCACAGCTTTCCATTCTCCATGCAGCTTCACGTTGAGAAGATAAATGTACCCCAAATCCCACGGAGGAGACAGTGGAAGAGTAGGATAGATGGAACACAGGGTCAAGCACTTTCCTCACATGAGGACAACTGCACAGACAAGCGACTTAGGACTCATAACTCCATGTTTAAAGATGGGAGACCCTGCTGACTGGAAGAGACATTGGTGGATTTCCCATACGAAGGAAGTTTACCTCCATTTTTTCCCTGCTCCACATTGCTTAATTTCAGTCCCTTTTCATCCTTCCTGAGGTGGAGCAGGATAGTTCACTGATATGACTGAGTTCAACGCATTTGAGAAGTAAATGATGATGATTTTGCACCCTTTCCATTCATTCAGATCAGGTCAGTGTTATGGTATGCTGACATTTGCCTTTCTGGGACACAGACCTCATTCTCAGGTCTCCTCCATCAATGATCCCAAAGCAGGTACACTTCTAGCTGTAACTGCAAGAATGTGGTTTCTGATAAACACTATTACAGGTGATTGAAATAAAATAGAAACAAGACAGACCATTTTTTTCAAGGTGCTGAGCACTCAACAAAAACACCACACAAATTGAACTGGCAACAGCTTGGTATTTTGGGGTGGGTTTTGCTGCTGTTGTTGTTTCTTTAGGTTTTTTTGTTTTATTTTGGTTTGGTTTTCCAAATCCTGAACTGAGATTTTCCTTCCGGAAATTAAAAACAAATTCCTGAGCTAAAGTGATACTGAGTCACTTGAAAACAACACATTCCCTCTACTTCTAGGGCACATTTTATGTTCAGAATAAACAGTAACTAAAATAAAAATACTTTTATACTGTACAAAAGAGGACTTTATCAGGCAGCCAAGAATTTTCCCTCATTACTTCAGGCTGTCATTGATCTTGACTTTCATAATAATAATATTTTTATTGTTTTGCATTAATAGGAAACATGAGCCAACACTAGCCAGATATATCTGAGATGAGTGATTGCAGCTCCCAGTATTGCACACACATTTGACAGCAGCACGGACTCCCTCGTCTTGCTTGGCACAGAGCACATCAGTAGTGTCTGAACAGAAAACTCACAAGCAGCCCATAGTGAAGGCCTGGCAGGAGGGCTCATCCTAGACAAATGCTGGGAGATTGCAAAAGGAAACCCAAGGTGAAGAAGCAGGTTTAGGAACATACCCAGGAGATGTCCCAGCTGCCAACAACCTTTGAGAGATTTTGTTCATTATTGTAGTGCTTTCCTCATTTCTCAAGGCTGCATTTGTTATGTTTTGGGATGTGTTTTTCTTTTCGTATGTCATGTTCATCCGGACACTCACATCTTCATCTTGCACTAGCCTTATACCTTTCCATCTCTCATCCCCTGCTAGGAAATACCCATCTGCAGCTGGACGTTTGCTTGCTCTGAAGGTTACCACCTTTCCACTCCAATCCCACCCTGTTTTGGCTTGGTCATTATTTCAGAACCTGCTTACAGTAATATAATTTATGCCTTGCTTCTTGTAACAAGTTGAGGGATCTGGCATAAGTTTTCTGTTTGGTCTTCCTTTAGTCACTCATTCTATCTGATAAGAAGTTCACGACAACTTCCTGTCTCACATATCTATTTTCTACATACCCCAGAACAAAGCATTCCCTGAATTATTTCAATAAGACTTTTGGAACTGAGAGCAGAGACCAAATTTCTGCGTTTTATTTTTATTATATTTAAATGACAGATATACACACCCAGAGACTGTTTCTGACTTTCAGGAATAAGTGGGGTTTTTTGTCTCCGACCTGACAATACCATGCTGTATGCATCATGACTGAGTTCATGTTCCTTCCACCTACACCACTATGCTTATTGCCACCCACCTGCTGTAGTCAACTCTATTAGATTTTACAGAAAGCAGGATTTACTTCTCTTGATAAAACAAAAATACATATGAATACTTTCCTCATCCTTTAAACCATTTCTAAAAGATGTCCTAAACACAAAGCAAGCAGCAATCACCTCTGTATCCATTAAACAATCATTTTAGTAGAAGAAAATCAGAAGAAATCATGCCCTCACTGGAAAACCAAAACAGCCCACTTATCAGCAATCCCTTTTCCAAAGCATCCCTGTATGGAAGAGTTTCACAACACAATTAGCAAAATAAACTGTTGCCTAACCATAATCTCTGTGCTTTCTCCAAGAAAAAGGTTCAAGCTCTTTAAAAGTAGTTATGATTACATGACTACAAGCTCTCCCCATTCCTATATTATGGGGACAGCAATGGATAGTTTCTCTCTGTGTAACACTATTTTGCCCTCTCTAAAACAGCTCCCAGCCACACCACCTACCAATTCACTCTATTTCATCCCCTGAAATTAACTAAGCTGGATCAATCATTTCTCTTTAAAGAGATTATCAAAAAATGTTTATCGCCCCACTGAAAGGGGGAAATCCAGTCCCAGCTAAATATGAAATAAATATTAACTATTGGTGTGGTTAGTATATTTTGGTTGCTTGACATCCAGTTCTCTCTCAAGAGAATGAAATAGTTCATATAGCAAGAGCCAACAAATTCTTGGGATATTTACACAGTAAATATGAGATCCTGAGCTGACACAGATGTCCTGCTACCTAGCCAGAAATTGTGACTGCCCTGGCTACTGCAGTGCTGCTATACCAGTGAAGGAATCTGCCTTTTCATCTAGTGCTTTGAGGATATTTTGAGGCCAAAAGTAGCCCAAGTGAAAGGACATTCTGTATTCAACCTAAAGGTGGCAAAGAACAGTCCCTCCAATCTAATTTATCCACAGGAAACAAACACTTTGCCTTCTGGCTGACTGTGCTATGTTCAGTACTGTATTATCTACCCAAATGGTATTGGCAAACTCATCTTCCAGTTCCATCTGATTGGTTTTCTAGGATATGTGCAAAGGTATAGTTTTATCTGCAATTCAGTTTGAAGGTACAAGAACGTTATTGTTAAGGCTTCTGTTAAACAACCCCAAGCAAAGAGAGGGATCTTTGTCACAAGCACTACAACCTAGTACCAACGTTATGGACCAAACCAGTGGACCTGAAATCTAATACTTTAGTCCTAAAGAGTACTTTAGCACTCTTTCTTGAACTTTGTATGCCCATGCTCATTCACACACAAAGCAAAGAACTCAGATTCTTGTAACTGTCTTTTTCCTGAAACAATGATAAAGGATGCATTACCTTCATCTTAGTTGGTAACCTGTGGACATCCTAGGACAACTACCAGTGTTCACTGCTAGTTCCATGTGGGTACTTTGGTATGAACTTTAAGACAACTTCAGCATTAACTGTAATCCTACAAACAGATGAGGAATTATAATTTCCTTATGTTATAAAGCCCAGTCTTTATAGATGGTTCAGATACCTTTGCCCATTAACTGGCTGAAAGAGCACCATAATTAGGGAGAATGTGCCTTGCTTTGTAATAGTGAGACTATTCTGCAACTCTCACCATAGAGGAAATAAGCCACTTAAATGTATCAGTATGCTTTCACAAATGAATACACCGGCCAAAAATATAATGTACATGACCTTGATTTTTTCTGTAGATGGTTTGATTGTCAAAGCCAAGACAGGTCCTAGAGGTGTTTATTTGAAAAATATAGTTTTCAGCATTATATTTATGTTCTGTTCGATGACACGTTTTTCCATTTATTCAATAAGAAAATCCCACTCTGTCTCCATTTTATCTTCACATTCTTTGTCAGGCTTTGTGGCTGGAGTACACCTTCTCGCTGAAGACTGCTTCACAGCATGCACAGTGTGCATATGGTCTGATTCTTGCTGCCTCCTCGTGCATCACTCTGCATGAAGAAAGCAGTGACTGGAAGGACATCCACTTATCAGGCATTGGCAGAAGATGACTGTGGCAATGACAGAAAACCTAACAGCCCAGAAAGCTCCTAAATGCCAAAGAGCAATAGAAGAAAGAAATCCAAAGCAAAACAAACTTGCAGGCAGCAGAAGAGCAAATGCAGCTTTTAAAGGTATACAGGTACTTTAGTTCTGTCAACATGAAAATATATGTTTCAGGAGTGCCATGTGTTGGTAAATATAGAAATGTTTAATTGATAAATTGGCACTATTCAGTGTTGAAAAACAGAGTTCCACAGTTTTGCAGACTCCTAATATCAAATAGGATGCGTTGGAAAAGACTGCCTTCATGCCTTTCTTCGTATCACTGTTTAGTAGGACTTTTTCAGGTATGTGTAGTGACAAATTCTAATGCATATTATAGAATCATAGAATTATAGAATGGTTTGGGTTGGAAGACACCTTAAAGATCATCTAGTTCCAACCCCCCTGCCATGGGCAGGGACACCTCCCACCAGACCAGGTTGCTCAGAGCCCCATCCAGCCTGGCCTTGAACACTGCCAGGGAGGGGGCATCCACAGCCTCTCTGGGCAACCTGTGCCAATGTCTCACCACCCTCACAGGAAAGAATTTCTTCCTAATATCTAGCCTAAATCTCCTCTCTTCCAGTTTGTGGTCATTACCCCTTGTCCTATCGCTACACGCCCTTCTAAAGAGTCCCTCCCCAGCTCTCCTGTAGGCCCCCTTCAGGTACTGGAAGGCCGCTATCTGGTCCCCCTGGAGCTTTCTCTTCTCCAGGCTGAACAACCCCAACTCTCTCAGCCTGCCTTCATAGGGGAGGTGCTCCAGTCCTCTGATCATCTCCATGGCCCTCTTCTGGACCCCCTCCAACAGCTCGATGTCCTCCTTGTGCTGGGGGCCCCAGAAATGGACGCAGTGCTCCTGGCAGGGTCTCACGAGAACAAAGTAGATGGGCAGGATCACCTCCCTCGCCCTGCTGGTCACGCTTCTCTTGATGCAGCCCAGGATGCGGTTGGCCTTCTTGGCTGCAAGCGCACACTGTCAGCTCCTGTTGAGTTTTTCATCAACTGACACCCTCAAACCCTTCACCTCAGAGCTGCTCTCCAGCCACTCTCCGCCCAACCTGTATTTGTGCTTGGGATTGCCCCGACCCAGGTGCAGGACCTTACACTTGGCCTTGTTGAGCTTCATGAGGCTGGCATGGGCCCACCTCTCCAGCCTGTCCAGGTCCCTCTGGATGGCATCCCTTCCCTCTAGCATGTCAACAGCACCACACAGCTTGGTGTTATCCGCAGACTTGCTGAGGGTGCACTAGGTCCCACTGTCCATGTCGCCAACAAAGATGTTAAACAGCACTGGTCCCTGTACTGATCCCTGAGGGACGCCACTTGTCATCGTTCTCCATTTTGACATTGAGCCGTTGACCATGACTCTCTGGGTGCTACCATCCAGCCAGGTCCTTATCCAGTGAGTGGTCCGTCCACCAAAACCATGCTTTTCCAACTTAGCGACCAGGATGTCATGCGGTACAGTGTCAAATGCTTTTCACATGTCCAGGTAGATGACATCAGTTGCTCTTTCCTTATCCACTGATGCTGTTACTCCACCATAAAAGGCCACCAAGTTTGTCAGGCACAATTTGCCCTTGGTGAAGCCATGCTGGTTGCCACCAATCACCTCATCTTCATTTTCCGTGTGTCTTAGTAGATCCTTCAGGAGGATCTGCTCCATGATCTTGCCAGGCACAGAGGTGAGACTGACTGGCCTGTAGTTTGCTGGATCTTCCTTTTTTCCCTTTTTGAAAATTGAGGTGATGTTTCCCCTTTTCCAGTCAGCAGGAACTTCACTAGCCTGCCATGACCTTTCAAATATGATGGACAGTGGCTTTTCAACTTCATCTGCCAGTTCCCTCAGGACCCGTGGATGGATCCCATCAGGTACCATGGACTTGTGCACCTTCAGGTTCTTTAGATGTTCTCAAACCTGATCTACGCTTACAGTGGCAATTTTTACAATTTTAATATTTACATTTTTTAAATTTTTACTTTAAAAATGTTTTATTGAAAATTCACTTTTAGTCATGCTTTAAAAGAATATGCAAATATACCTGCCTTCATTACCCTGAATTGTGATGGGCTGGCCTTCTATTCTGCTGTGTGGTTAAAGTAAATACAACAATGGCTTTTAAAAATAATTAAATTGAATTATCTGCTGAAAACTGGGGTGTTTGATATTGGTGGAGTGAAATGTAGACCTCTTTAGAACAGAATGAAGCAGAAGACTACTCCCATAATATTCCAATGTTATCCCACCATTAAGAACAAAACAAACAAACAAAAAAAAATCTTCCTTGGACAGTTTTAAGATGATTTGAGGTTCCTGTGGTTCCTTAAAGGTCAGTAAGTCACTACAAAGTCATTAGAAATCACATAGTGAATCTCTGCTCTTTGTCCCAGAGATCTAAACTATTTGTCTGTGGTGGCAGAATGTGCAAACTAAGAGTGTTGTGGTTTAACCCGGCAGGCAGCTACACACCACACAGCCATTTGCTCACTGCCCCCTCTCAGTGTGATGGGGGAGAGAAGTGGAGAAAAGAACAAAGTAGAACTTGAGGTAAAAAACTATTTACTAAGTCAGAAAAGGAAGAGAAAAGGAAAACAATGATAGGAATAACAACATATATATATGAAACAAGTGATGAGCAACATGATTGCTCACCACCTGCCAGCAGATGCCCAGCCAGTCCCTGAGCAGCAGTAGCACCCCCAGCCAACTCCCACAGTTTTTAAAGCTTTTCTCACATGATGCCACATGTTATGGAATATCCCTTTGGCCGGTTTAGGTCAGCTGTCCTGGTTCTGTCCCTTCCCAGCTCCTTGTGCCCCCTCAGCCGCCCTCACTGGCAGGACAGCACGAGAAGTGAGAAACTGAAATATCCTTGGCTCTGTGCAGCACTGCCCAGCAGCAACTAAAACATCGGTGTGTTATCAACATTGTTTTTCTCCTAAAGCCAAAACATAGCATCGCACCAGACACTGTGAAGGAAATCAACTCCATCCCAGATGAAACCAGGACAAAGGGGAAGAGCTGTGCAGTTCCCTCCAGAAGAGCACACTGAAGAGAAATATAGACTGTCCTCATAAGTGTGGGCATCTATGTAGGGTGTTTCCCTACAGGGAGGGATAAGAAATTGCCTGGCTCCAGACTTTTTCCTGATGCATCAAGGTGGGAAGCAGAGAAACAGAGCACACCAGAGCAATAACACAAGTGATCATCACATTTATAGCATCCACTTATGTGCATGGTGACTTGCCTCTGTTATTACTTTTGTTCCCACCACCCTTGTGCATCATTCCTTACTAAACCAACAGGAAAGAAAAGCCCATGACTACTTCTGTATTTTCCTTTTAAATGAGTTCACCCTCATCTTCAACCCCTAATACAGCCAGAACTCAAACCATGGGGCAATCCTTTTTTGGGCCTGATCTTCGGGCACTCTGAAGCTCAGCAAGGGGGTAACCCTGAGCACATTCTTGCCTCAAAAGCAGTAAGCGGAGCCGTCCTCTTCCTCTTCCTGACTTTTTCAGCTGAATCTGTGGCTAGATATGCACAGCGCTGTGTGCCACCATCTGTCTAACTTTAGCCAGACATTCCAGCCTGTCCTGCTCAGCCAAGTGACACCACACAGCGCAGTAAGACACTACAGCGGAAGAAGTGAGGTGGAGGCAACTGAGAGCCTTGCACAGAGACCACAAAGCCTGGCACTTGGCTCTGTGCTCTGTGCTCAGCCGTGGGATGTCACCTGCATGCAGGGTGCCAGCTCAGCTGCCTTGGGGCCTACTGCACATCGCGCTGTTCTTCCTGCTGCCTGGGACACTGCAGTAACTCTTCACGGGAGTCCACTGCCAGGAGCTGAGGAACTCCAGGGCAAGATTTATCCCTCCTTGAGCAGGGATAAAGCAGCATGGCACATCTTGCAGCCTTTTCATTTATTATGTTGTCCATTAATGTTTTCTATTAAATCCTTATGCAGCATGAGCCATGTAAAACTTCACTGTAGCATCTGCTATTAAATCTTCATTGATATGTGGGGAGGGACAACTTAATTCAATGGATTTTAAAGCATTTCATTTAGCTGAGAGTAGTTTAGTGTGGTTCTAATGTATTCATTTCATATGCTGAGCTATATGTCTGACTGACAAGCAGAAGTTTCAGAAAATCATTTTGCAGTAATTCTCACAAGCAAAAATAACCCTCAGCAACAGTCCAGCTGAAAAATCTTTTTCAGCTTAACAAAGCTCAATACCTCTAAAGTATGTGGTGAACATTAATGCAATCTGTAGATAAACAAAAAGACCTGAGTATTTCATTATTCGCACTTGTCCATACTTGGTATTAACATAGCATAGAGTGAATGAGAACAGACAGTCAATTTGTTTTATACATAAACACTATTGGAAAATATAGCTGCATTACCAACAATGCTCAGGTTATTATTCTAAATGGATTTTGTAAATTGCTCTCCTTAATATATTACAACAATTTTTATAAATTGCTCTATTAGCACAATTTATGGAAATTGTGTCATGCAGATTGTTAGTAAATTGCATCTGTTGTTGTGTTATTCCCATTTTTCTCTGTCAGCGCACAATCCAGATGAAATGCAAGGGTTGGATTCTTCTTTCAGCTGCACCAGACATTTTCTGGATTAATCCACAGGATTCATTTTGAGGAGAGAGGATCTGGATCCTCATTTTTCATGCTGTAAATGACATGAAATAAAACAGATTCTTCAAAATGTTTCTGCAGCTGAGCTAACATTAGTTTACCCATTACTAACAGGATGGTCAACTATTTCTTCTTCTCTCTCATGATGGTATTAGACTAGCCCCAAATTCTATACCATTTAAGATAATGTGGTTAAATTGCCCATACAATTATTGTCATTTGGCCAAGATTTGAGCAAATTATCAATGTTAGAAGAAAACTATGCCTAAGAAAGTAGCAAAGTATGTAGAAAAGGCATAGGTAATTAAAAAAAATATAGAAATTATCCTCACTCCAAGCTGATTTCCAAAGGATCTGGGAGCAATTCCCCATTGCCTACAGATATGTTCGAGCTTCCTTTTTACCTTTTCATGTATCTTAAGCAATATGTGCGACATTTTTGACAAAATGTCTTCCAGAGGATACAGCATAGCTTTGCAAACAATTCCAAAAATTTGGGAAATGCGAGGGTAGATCTTGAGTGTGTTTTAAGCGCAAAAGGAATCCCATAGGCTCTTCAATAAGTTCTCTGTAAAACCTTTATTATTTTCAGTCTTAGACCGATATCCTGGAATCTCCCAAGAAAACTGCAAATTGCTTTAATGTTTGGAGGATCTGAGGAATAAGGATCAGGTAAAGATTTAAAAAAAAAAAAAAAATGACAGGGAGCCAGTGGCCCAGAAGTTGTGGGGGGTAATACTGTCTCTATAAACTCCCAGTGCTCAGAGAGGGAGATACAGATTTGACAGCAGGAGAAAATAAAGAAGATTTTTGCCCCGTGTCCCTTCCCTCTTTAAGCAGCAATTCAAAGAGAAAAGGCACAGGAAACTGATCTTGTCAGAAAGGTTAATAGAGGTGCTGGAGACAGGAGAAGTAGGGGAGCAAGGGGTTATGTGTGGAGATAGCATGGAGACGATGCTAAAAGCACGCTGTCCCACAAGCAGCAGGGCAGACGAAAGCAAGAACCAACTGACAGGCAAGAGGGAAAACAAGGAAGACTAGTACAGAAATAGAATACATTACACCAGGTAAGGCATGAGACAAACCATGCTGGGAAGAAGGAAAATACACTGGATATAGGTTTAAAGAACAACAATTTTAGGGCAGAGCAAGGTAAGGCAGAAAAGTAAGGTAACTCACTGATGTACTGCAGGGTGGAGTTCTGCCATAAAGACTATAGGTTTTGGCCATTTTCCCCTATCCTGAGAGGCTAAATGGCCTAGTACTGAGCCAGAAGGCTTTGAGGTGAGAGTATGAGTTGTGCTGCAGCCTGGCTGCCATTTCACCCACCCATGCTGTCTGCATTTTGTCCGTCTTTTCTCTCCAGTGATGAGGACTGCTTTTTAAGATGCATTTGTGCATTGCTTAATATTGAATTTAAACTCATATATTTTAATGAATATAATGTTATGAAGTTGTTTCACTGGTGGAGAACACCAGTGAGACAACTGGGACTCTGCCTTAGATGGAGAAATTTTCTCTTATAACAGCAATTTGTAGACTCATTTGTTTCTCTAATCTTAATAAAAGCTCAGTTAAAATGAGGGAATGCACTTTGATCAAGATCCATACATTTTCAAACAAAGGAAAAAAAAAAAAGTATAAAGCAAAAATTTCCAAAGAATTTAAATTGAAGCTGACAGCTTGTTTTGTTTTGTTTTTTCATGTTTTGTACTAATTTTCTACACCGTACGCTATAAAGAGTTTTTATAACATGATCAAACCATTCCAGAGGAATGTATAAATGAGTAAGTTATAAGACACCATGTGACAAAGGTCAATCAAGCAATAGGAGATTATTAGCATATCATGCCATTGTAAAACAAGTGTGCACTGAAGTCACAGAGTAAAATATTTACTATTTTGAATTTCTTTTAACTGTGAGTTGAGTTGTTTTGCTTCCTCAAACTTACTACGATGTAAAAAGGTTCCAAGACAGTCTCTTAAGAACGTGGGGTTTGCATCTCTTTGTTTTTTCGTTATTTGTGTTTTCCATCCGCTTCCTGATCAGCTTTTTGTGCTTGGGGCCAGGTCGGCTTCCATTTTGTTGCAGCCTCCTGCCATGTAGCCCTTCACAAGTGAAACCTCAGCTTCATGCCTTTTCATTTTTTGTCCAATTTTAGCCAAGAGCATCAACCAAACCACCAGTGGGTCATGACACAAATTTCTGTAAAATGTGTACTTTCTGCACAGAGCAGTTAAGGTTCAGAACCCATCTGTTGCTGAGCAAGACATATATAAGTTTTCGCCCATAGTGGGACCTCAAAGCTCATTGTATTATCATACTGGGAAGAAATAATCCTTTCTTCATCAGATATAAACTTTTACCACCAAATTTTATCTTTTGAGCACTTGCTAAGAAGTAAACAAATAAATAAATAAAAGGAGTAAGATGTACTTAAGGTGAATGAGGAAAGAAGAAAATACACTGCATTATGGGAAGAAAAAAGAAAAAAAAAAAAAGGCATCTAGGAGAGAGACACAGGCAAGTCAAAGACAGTGAGACAAGCAGGCATGGCATGGGAGAAACCCTGATGGCTGCTCCCTCAGAAAGGGTCACACCAACTGAGACACAGGTCCCTGGGAACACAGCTTCTCCCTTCTTCACTTGCCTACCTTATCTTGGGAGCACGTTTGAGTCAGGGCTTCATCTGCCCCAGGCTTTTGGTACAGCTGAGAGTTTTAAGCTGCTGAAATATGTCTGCATTTCAGATGCTTGTTTTAGCTGAGCAGATTTGGAAATTTTATTAGGGGCCAATGTTGTTCCCCCCACCAGCATGTAGATTATAAAGAAGCACTGTTTTGGCAAGTGCTCTTTAATTTAAATAACCCAATTTCCTATGTAATTTTCAACAAAAAAAAAAAAAAATGTTTTATTTCTCACTATTTTTGCCATTTCTGAGTCCTTTTTTCCTCCTTCATCATACTGCATGTCTGTCCCATTGCTCCCAAACAAGCATATGACCGGAAATACTCCTTTTTAAAAAAGGGCAGGGATATGAGGAGATAAAAAATAAGCTCAGTAAATATTCTAGAACAACAGAAAAAATAATCAAGGGACAGGGTGAGGCAAATATAATCTTTTTTCCTTCTGGTGTGGTTTATACACATCCTATTTTTGCTCTTTTCCAGAGTGGTCTTTGTAACATTATAACCTTGTAGTGGAGACTTCTTTGCCTCTGTTAGCTTTTTGTGCTCACTGTTAGTAATTTGACCTAGTTTCCACTTTCTGTTCATATCCTTCTTGTGCTGGAGTCAGCAAGGAGGTCGGGATTCAGCCAGTGGGTCTCTTGCTACCCTTCTTGCCTTCCTTGCACACGGATGGTTTGCAGCTGTGCTCTCCGTGCTGTTCCTGCAAGCCATTGCCAACTCGCCTCCATT
>VXAV01011614.1:119999-134561 GCA_013399715.1 Alectura lathami
TGCCAACTCGCCTCAATTCCTTTTCCCCAGATTTGCTTCCTAGGGGACCTCAGCAAGCCAGCCTCCAACACATCTGAATCCAGCTTTCTGCCTGCCCATGGACTCCATTTTGCTGCTCTTTCTCCTTCTTACCCCCAGGAGTCAGAAGCTCCATGTTTTCAACCCTACTACTGCTTTCTGCATCTTCAAAAAAAAAAAAAAAAATTAAATACATAAAATAAAAGTCACCATTGATCCCTTCATTTGGGGTGCAATTCTGCAGAAACAAATCATCCTGGTTTGGGAGTTTGGGCATCACTGGGGAGACTGTGACATGGCATTGCCCTTGCTGATTTCTTATTTCATTGATCCATTCTTCAACATGGGTCCGGTAACATTTGCACTGGCAGAACCAAGGGGATCATAAACTGTATAATTCATCCAAGAAAAAGGAAAATGTCTCTGCCTCACAGAAAAGGTACAAAACAAATTACAGTTTAGATGACTGCAGGACTTTAAACATTGTGCTTATATACCTGATGCTTTTTTCAGAATGGAATGAATTAGAAGAAAACAGCAGTAAACCAATGTAAATTATTTGCATAATGTACTTGACACTCTGCAAATCCTAATGAAAGAGGTTCCCCTTGGCCAAGTTAGAGGGCAAAGGAAATTTTCCATGTTTTATTATCAGCTCTTTCTGCTCCCTAATCAGTCTGTCACAATCTAGTCTCCCCACCTTCTGTATCCTAGGTTTCCTTATTTTTTAATGCCCAGAAGGTTTTGTTCAGAGTTCATTGTCAAAGTAAATTCTTCTACAAATAGTTTTCTAGACATGTAAACCAGAATATATGCTAATAATAACTTGCACTCCCATCTCCCCTTCTTCAGGAGTTGACCAGGAAAAGAAAGCAAGTCTCCACTGCAGTTCTGCAAACATATGAAAACATCAGTTGTTTGTGGGCACCTTAGGTATCTAACTTGATGTGATCAGTTGTGAAAAAGGGGATGGTCCTGCACATGAATGTATGTGGGACGGAGGAATGACAGCATTTTGGAGAGGTTCAACTTACCAGCATTTACATAAGGCTTCCAGATTTTGCAGTAGTGACATGGGGTTATACTATTATACTGAGGTCCCCTAAAAGGTGAATGAATGGAACAACATCTTTCTTGTTTGCTGGAAGATAGGGAAGTCAGATAATGGGAAAAATGGGAATAATTTTGTCAATATGTGATCTGTACCTTCCTTTTAAATGATGAAGGACCGCTACCCCATCTATTCTCCAAAGTCCTCTAAAGCCTCTCTTTTGGTTTCGTAGCACTTCTGCAGCTTGGTTGGAAGCCTCCACATCTTTTTCCGTCATCTGCTATTTCCAGCTTGTCACCTCTCTGCTCGCAGACTGCAGAACCCTACAAATCCTCAAAAAANNAAAACAAAAAAAAAAAAAAAAAAAAAAAAAAAAAAAAAAAAAAAAAAAAAAAAGAGAGAGAGAGAGGGAGAGAAAGAAATAGCCCACAACAACTGGTTTTCTCTGTGAAAAGCAGGTAAAACCATTACTGCACGGGAGAGCATTTTGTCCTCTTCAAACCTGAAAAGAGAAGTATATTTTGTCTAATTTCAAAAGCAGTGTTCTTCATCTGTGAATTATTATGGTTTTAAACATTTTCTATGCCTGTACAGTGGCTCAGATGAAAAGTAAAGCTGTGAGGACCAAGCACAGCCTGAGAGTCAGGACTCCTGGCTGCCCAACAGATTTATAATAGTGCCAATCTGTGCTGCTTGCAAAGCCTGTTCACAACCCAGAAGTGTCCAGTACATGGATCAAGACAGTCCCTGCAAGTGTGGCCAAGAATAGGGGTTTCAATCCAGTGTACAAGGTGTACACCTGAAGTACAAATGAAATGAGGAAAAAAGATGCCTTAGCAGTCATAAAGGGATAAAAGCATTTCCTTCTATTTGTAGAGACTTTTCAGATAAGCAGCTGTGAAGTGCTTGATAAGAAAAATCCTTCCTCGATTTACATCTCCTGAAATAGATTTAATTAGTGGTAGAGTATCATAAAATGCCTAGGAAGTAGCCACTTGCCGATCTATTCATCTGGGAGCAATTTGAGGAGCAGTTCTTCAGCCCTGCAGACATGCAGGATGAAAGAACAGACAGATCATTAGCCAACAATGAAATTAAAAATAAGGATACAGTGAGTGGAAAAAGTAATTATCACCTCCATTAAATGTTATCCGATTTACTATCAAGCATAGCTGGACAAGAGGGCAAGAATTGGTGTCCAAACAATTCCACATGAGCTGCTGCATTCAGGTCAAGAGGAGGTGAAAGGCAGATCTCTGCACTGTGTGTTGGGTGGGGCTTTGGCATATCAAATCCCTTGTGTCCAGGATCACAAGACATTCACAGGGAGCTGAAGAAATAAAGCTAGCATTGATGAATAATTTAGAGAGAGGAACTGAATCTCTAGTCAGACCTGAAATGAATGGCTGTTTTGCCAACAGAAGAGCCGTGGGATTTCTAAATAAATCCATATTTTTCATATTGGGCATGAAGCAGCCAATAACGGTCCTTTTTACCCTGTGCAGGCCATACTCTTGCAGGGCAGATGCTTTCTTCGGCTTGGTGGCTTAGTGAGTGGCCATAAAAGTCCCCACTGATCCCTGGCAAGGTCTTTCTGAACCACTTGCAGCTCCAGGCAGTGCCTGCCCAGCCCTGCATTTCAAGGCCTTCCCTAGACATGGCTCAGTGGCCCTCACCTATTAAAGACATAAGGCATGCAGACAGAAAACAAAACTGGTACCATCCATTACAGCAGCAATCCAGTGCCTGAATCCCATCTTCAAAGTCTCACTTTCAGAAACTGATTTCTAATCTTGTGATCAGACCCTGAATATCACGTGTGTTTTGTGCATCTTGTCTCGATGAAAAAAAGCTTTTATAGGATGGTGTAGCATGCCTCAAATAACAACAGTGATGATGGACTCAAACCATCCGAGTTCTTTCCATTAATGTTTTGTATACATGATGTAAAATAAATCACGGCACTACATTTTAATAAGTGGGAAATCTGAAAGTCTACAGGTATCTTACACAGAAAGATCATCAAAATGCTTCTCTAATTTATCACAAAATAGTTTATTCTCTTAACTTTATACAGAACTATTATTAGATTATCATTCTCTGAGAATCTTCTGTCAAGTGAGAGTCTTCAAATCAGGAGGATAAGGTTTATTTTCAATATTTGTGTCTTTGATTACGGTTGCATATTTCTTATTTCCATTTTTCATGTTTCTCTGAAGAATAGGTCATATTTGCTGTCCACCATATGGCTTACATCATACCAAATGAAAAACTGCTTGGGATAATTCCATAGGTTTTCAAAAGAAGGCAAAATCCATTAATTTTCTTTCAGTTTTACAACATATGCCTAGAAACAGTTACAGAAAGGGACTTTTTAAAATGTTAATTCTCTTACTTTCCCCAAACACCATAAGAATAGATTTTCTTGAGGTATTTTTTTATTTCTGATTCTCGACCTGATCAGAAATGCAAAATTCAAAGGATGAGCAAACATGAAAGGTTAGCCAAACATATTTGCACCTCAGAAATGTTACATTTGTGGTTTTGGAGAAATCTAAATGTCATTTCATACAAACAGATTTTCCCACAGCTCTCCTTAATTCTTAAAGAATATGATAACAAGGATACAGCTAAGAGATAAAACCAGGATTAATGAGACATAAGTAAGGTACTTAATAGTTGAATCTGTGGGATTATACACATAGGAAAATGATGAAATGGTCCTGATGCATAATTTGAGAATGAACTTCTCAAAAAAAGTATGTATTGCAGGAAATATATTTGCATTATAACAGGAGAGAATTGAATAACCCAGCAGGGCATTTCCATTTCTAATTATTTTGCTACTGTGATTCAGTGACTGAAGACTGGTTTTTTTTTTGTTTGTTTGTTTTGTGCATGTGGTTTTTTTTCTTTGTGAAAATGTTCCTTTACACTGCAATAAAAAGACAAAAAATCATCCTTTTTGATGTTTATGTAAAGGAGTACAATCTCAGCACAAAGTGTGCCTACAAGAGATCCTCATAGAAATGCAGCCTCTAATTAAAAGTGGACTGATGCCTCTATTGACATAAAGCTCTACAGCACACATGTTCGTGGTGTCCTAGGTTTAGATGTCCACCTCAAACCAATTATTTTTAATTAATGCATTGTTCAGATGACAAATCTCTTAGTTCTACTTGCTGATAAACCCAATCTGTATTTTCACGTCACCTCTCCAGCAGGATCCGGGACCAGGAGTGCAGTGCTAGGAAATACCACACACTAAAGAATACATTAAACAGACTACATTATTCTGAACTGTTATGATGAGCTAATATAATTTAAAATACTGAAAAATCTCAAATGCTTCTACTTTTAAAGTAAGGGTTACTTTATCCCATTTGTCCTAACATTTTCCTTGGAGATGGTTTTATTCTTTCAATGTTTTTTTTTTTTCTTTAATGACAATGATGAATATTGTCTTTTTCCACTGTTTGTCACACTGAACCAGTAATCACAGTTTTTAAATTCTTTCTTTCAAAGGAAAGACATTTTATTCACACTGATAGCACTCTGATATGATAGTCCTAGCTGAAGGTAAGCGTAACAGGGAATTATAAAGATATTTCTGAGAATAAATGAGTCTAGGTTTTAGACTAGCATTAAAGTTGCTTTACTACAACATTTTTCATTGTTCTAGTTCTAAAAAATCATTGATGAGCAACATCTCGTGTCTTTATGTGTATTATAAGGTACTATGCAGTTCTAAAAGATGACTTTTCATTACTTTCTGGGCAAATAGTTTTTACTCTATGAATAGTTTTTTGGAGTCTGAAAAATTCATTTGCTGAAGGTTAATTTATTTTACTTTTGACAGAGAAAGGAGCAACTTGAAGTGGCACCTGGAGAGCCTACTTTTGCCCCACTCATCTGCCAGGCTAACAATTTCATGGTATCTGATTGCATGACTCACCTACTGATGTTCAGGCGGTTCAATGCACCTTGTAAATGAAATAAGTATTCAGCTTCTAGCAGGCTAGTTTCCCTCATGGAAGCCAGCACCTTCTGAGCCAGAAGGACAGGAGTACAATCCAAACCACTTGGCTTTGGGAAGGAAATGAGACAGAACGGGTAACAGTAACAAAGAGAGGGAAGAAAGTTGGGTTTTTCCTTTCTTTAGGCTCTATTGAGATGGTTAAACTTTATTAGAAGTAGGATCCATCACACGGCTAAAAGGGTTCAAAACCCGGCCAGCCTTCCTCTGCTTTATTTTGACAACTGACCACAACATCAGGAGGAGGACAGCAGCCTTTAGCACCCACTGCCATAAACTGTTCAAGTTCTTGAGGAGATAGAACTGGGGCTGTACATGTAACTGACTTGTGCTACTACATTTAAGACTAGGATGTGGTATATGAAGGCAAAAAATAAAACGGTGCTACTAGGGCAAAACAGCACCCCAGAGAGGCAGCCGTGATCCTGAGCCCCACGTGGCTATGCTGTGGGGCATGCAAGTGACAGTCCCCAGCACTGATCTTCCCCAGGGGACTAGGGGTATCCAGCCCTGCAGCCAGGGCAGCTGTGGGGAGGTTGACAGCCCTGCCCAGCCTCTGGACTACTAAGCTGTGACCTAGAACACCAGCCGAGTTATGTGTTTATCCCTTCCCTCCACAAACTGGGGTAGCATTTGGCTGTACGCTGTTTAACAGCTGTTGGCTTTGCAGCAAAGCTGGCCATAGTTCAGCCCTGGGTAAAATAATGATGTATGGCACTTCATTGTGTCTGCCATCCTGAGACAGCTGCTCAAGCGGCAGGGAAACAGTTTTTGGGGAATTTGCTGACAGCCCCATTTTGAGGCCTTGTGAGACCAGCACTCTCCAGCACAAAGGGCAATGCTCTATGGTCTCTTTTTAACTCGAGCGTGGGTGCATGTTGTAAAGCCCAGGATGAGCTTCAGGCTGAGTTGGAATTGCTTCAGATTTGCGATGCCACATTTTTAATGAGGTATCCAACTCTTTACAACCAATCAGAGCAATCCAAACACCTACTTTAGTGATTTTCTTCACTTTATTCTTTAGGCTGGAAGTATAATAATGCTACTGTGCTACACATGTTCTACAAATAAATCTTTTTCTATCTACTGTTGTTTGATTACCTTTTGGACATTACTTACTTTCTCTTCAAAATCGATCTCGTTTGTAAACTGCAGTTGTGAACAATTTAGGAAACACCATTTGAACCAAAAAAGCATTTTTAATGAGTATATTTTGCAAAGGGTAACAGCACTACAAATAACACTAATTAATAGCTTTATTTGATCTGGGGAGGAGGAGGAAGCAAATAGAAACTCAGACATTGATTTTTCCAATAGGATGCCCATTGTACAAATAGCAACCCTATGTGTTCTCCATGGTGTTCAATTTCCATTTCTTACCTTGTGTAGTACATGCAAGTACAACAGAGCAGAAATAAGAATGAAAAAATTCTCTTTCTGACAATGCACATTGAGTAACATGATTCTCTTTATACGTGATCAGAAATACCCTTTGCCTTAATACCACCTGGTCTCAACTAGAAAGCATTACATTTTTATTACTTACCTATTTGTTCAGTATCTGCAAAGAAATAAAGAGAAATAATTCTACTGGCTAGTTTAATAATTACAGAAGAAAATCAGGAAATATTGTTTAATTCCTTCTAGTTTTCCCAGTTGTGTTTCTGTATTTCCTGGATAGCATTTGTCATCATCAAAAGGTTAAAATTTTCATTTCTCCCTGTCCCTTCAAGGTCCTTACTCCGTGATCCAGTGAGCAGAAACCTCATGAAGAGGTGTCAAAAGGCAAACAGACTGCCAGAAGGCCTGCACCACCCCATGCGTTGCTGCACCCACTGTTCCTTAGCAAGATGCCTATTTGCTCTGCATTAGCTTAGGGATTTCTAACATCAACATGGATGCACTAACTCCTGAACAACCTTTCTGGCACAGCCCACTGTATTGCTCTGAATAATGCAGCTTGTTTCCCAGGGGCAGTAGGTTTGGGATAAACGGACAAAAATCTATTTTCAGTCTCCACTTCCAGAACAATGCAGCCTTCTCCGTGGGCAACAGGATCAGGTCTGAGGACCAGATGGGTTCACTCTGGTGAGACATGACTCATCTATCTCTGCAGAGTGAAACAGGCTGGGAGCTAAAAGGGTGGTGAAGAGAAAGAAAAGCAGATGAATTTACCACCCTCCTTTGCTGAGAAACAGTGAGGCTGCTCCTGGGGTTCCATCCTGGCCCTGGCCCTCAGGCCAAGGGGGATGCAGAGAGGCTGGAGGAGGGCAGAGGGCTGGTGGCCACAGGAGCAGGCCACCCACCTGCAGATAGGAAAATACAATGGGGATGTTGCTGATTTTTTGGGGCACATTACAGCAAAGTACTCTGCTTCTACAGGTCTAATGATAAGATCATTAAAGTTTTTGTTGTGATGGGCAAACTCCCTCCAGACCTTCTGAGAGTAACCTCTCTTACACACATACCATATTGCACATGAAGCAACAAAATACAGTCTTACAGTGTGATATTTCCAGTGTGACAGAATGCAGAAAAAAATCATATAGACTTCTTCACTTATACTTCAAACAATTAATACAATATAATATTGAACACAGAGATTACAGAGACACTGATAGAATATGTCAAATTAAAAATACAGGGTTTTGACTGCACCACATCCAACTGGTATTTAAAAAAAAAAAAAAAAAAAAAAAGGTGGAGAAATATGTGTATGCATTAGGACATCTTCAGGGCTGCTGTAAATCACTCTGGCTGCAACAGACCCAGGGAACCACCTGAGAGGGAGGAGGAATACTGCAGATTTTTCTACCCTTGATTTTCTGGCTGCCACAACTTCAGCACAGGGCACCTGGTAAGGTGGGATAACTGGGAGATAGCCTGTGCCTCCAAGCAGTCAGCACTGGAAGATGTCCTTCCCCCTAGTCCTTCCCCCTGGTCACCACCACCCCCTCTGCCCCAACTCCTCACAGGCAGCTCCGGGGCTCTGCAGCCACCAGGGCTGGCTTAGGGTTTCAGCATTAAGGAAAGCAGGGGAGGTGCCTCAGATGGCTGGGGCAGAGCAGCTGCAATGAGAAAGGGAGAGAAGCACGGGTTTCATTTGTGACAAGACCACAAGCTGTTAGGGCAAGGTAGCCTTGCTCCAGGGTTTCTCCACAGGGACGCTTGTTGATCAATAGACAGGAATGCCTAACCGACTGCTTACCGACATGTCCTGCTTTACAAACCAAACTAATAACATTTCTTTGGTATGTGCATTTTAATACCAGTACGTGTTTGGATTTCTTCCAGGTTTGACTTTTACTGTGAATTTCCTGGATTTATGTTTCTGGAATTTCCTTTGTAAAGCAATTTGAGACTTACTGATAGACAAATATCCCCCCAGCTGAGCCAGGCAGTGTTATTGTTGTGGTTACAGCACAGTGCTCAAACACACAAATGTCATCTCATGCAACAAATCAGCTAACCTTAACCAAGGTGGACATGGATGTCTGACGGGACTTATAAATCCACCACTGGCTAGCTATATGGAGGGCAAAATCCCAATGTACTGTCAGCAAACACTTGTTGTACCCTGATGGAACATTTTCATGTGACCAAATCCCAAAAGGCCACACCAGCAGGTCCCCAGAGTGATCTCCGGTCTGAGGAACCCAGCAGGCAAGGAGGAGATGGAGAGACCACCCCAAGGCAGTCACAAGCCCAGCGAGGCACAAACGTTTTATGAGCTTTACCCCTGAGAGTGTGCTTCTGTGGCAGAGATATACAATATATTCATTGACTGGAAAAAGGGAAACATCACTCCCACTTTTAAGAAAGGGAGAATGGAAGACCTAGGGAACTACAGGCTGGTGAGCCTCACGTCTGTGCCTGGAAAGATCATGGAGCAGATCCTCCTGGAGGAGATGCTAAGGCACATGCGAGATGAGGAGGTGATTCGAGACAGCCAGCACGGCTTCGCCAAGGGCAGGTCGTGCCTGACCAATCTGGTGGCCTTCTGTGATGGAGTGACGGCATCGGTGGACCAAGGGAGGGTGACGGATGTCGTCTACCTGGACTTGTGCAAGGCCTTTGACACGGTCCCACACCATATCCTTATCTCTAAACTGGAGAGATATGGATTTGATGGGTGGACTGCTCATTGGATAAAGAACTGGCTGGATGGTCGCAGCCAAAGGGCTGTAGTGAATGGCTCTACGTCCAGGTGGAGGCCGGTCATGAGCTGTGTCCCCCAGGGGTCCGTCTTGGGACCGGTGCTCTTCAACATCTTTATTGACGACTTAGACTGTGGGATCGAGTGCACCCTCAGCAAGTTTGCTGATGACACCAAGCTGAGTGGTGCAGTTGATACCCCTGAAGGAAGGGATGCCATCCAGAGGGACCTGGACAGGCTGGAAAAGTGGGCCCACGAGAACCTGATGAGGTTCAACAAGGCCAAGTGCAAGGTGTTGCACTTGGGTCGGGGCAATCCCAGGTGTGTGTACAGACTGGGAGAAGAACTCCTTGAGAGCAGCCCTGCGGAGAAGGACTTGGGCATTGTGATTGACGAAAAGCTGGCCATGAGCCGGCAGTGCGCTCTTGCAGCCAGGAAGGCCAATGGCATCCTGGGCTGCATCAAGAGAGGGGTGGCCAGCAGGGAGAGGGAGGTGATCGTCCCCCTCTACTCTGCCCTTGGAAGGCCTCACCTGGAGTGCTGTGTCCAGGCCTGGGGCCCCCAGTACAGAGGGGATGTGGAGCTGTTGGAGCGGGTCCAGAGGAGGGCCACCAAAATGATCAGAGGGCTGGAGCACCTCTCCTGTGAGGAAAGGTTGAGGGAGTTGGGATTGTTTAGCTTGGAAAAGAGAAGGCTCCGGGGAGACCTCATTGCGGCCTTCCAATACTTGAAAGGAGCTTACAGGCAGGAGGGGGATCGACTTTTTACATGGGTGGATAATGGCAGGACAAGGGGGAATGGGCTAAACCTGAAAGAGGGGAGGTTTAGGCTGGACATCAGGAAGAAATTCTTCACTGAGAGAGTGGTGAGGCGCTGGCACAGGCTGCCCAGAGAAGCTGTGGCTGCCCCATCCCTGGCTGTGTTCAAGGCAAGGCTGGATGGGTTCCTGGGCAGTTTGATCCAGTGAGCTAGTGGCTGGCAGCCCTGTCCACGGCAGGGGCGTTGGAACTAGATGGTCTCTGAGGTCCCTTCCAACCCAAGCCATTCTATGTTTAGTGATTAATTTTCAAGGACATTAGGTGTTTTGCTGTACGTTAACCTGCAGCCATGACAGCCAGGGATGCTGTCCTGCCCTACAGCCTCTGTGTGTGCCACCACCACTGCAGAGAGAGCCCCATTTTCAGGGACTTTGCCTCTCTATCCCTGCAGAAACTGGGAGAGAAGGGCTGGCTCTTTGGCTTACTTTCCCCCTCCTTCTTGTCCCCTGGATGTTTTAGTGCATGTTGAAAGAGAAAATTGGACAGTCAGCCCCCTGCTGGCTCTGCATTATTATAAGAAGGTATTACTGAGGCAGAGGGAGAAACACACTTAGCCAAGGCTGCACAGAAATGTCGTGTTTCCTTTTAAATATTCATGGCCAATTTAAAAAGGGAAATACTCCGATTGCTTCAGGACTGCCTTTGGCTCTGATTAGAAACAGCTGAGCAAAGCCAAATGCTCAGCTGTTTCTGCAAAGAGATTAACACCTGTTGAAGATGGAATAAAAATATGTGACAGAGTTTAACAGCAAATATCAAAAGATCGTTATTGTAAAGCTAACAGTAACACCGGGGACAGATCACATCCCCTCCCTGCAATATTACATCGCTCCTGGGAAGGAAGAAAGCGTGCTAACGCATCACAGTGCACAAGCAACGAGCACATTTTTTTGTCTCTTTCTTCACCCACAGTTGGGAGATCAGTTCCTTCACTCCTGTTAGCCAAAGAAAAATTTCAGATGGTATCGGGTCAGTATGAGATAGTTTCTACTCAGGCATACAGGACATGGTGGGGGTAGACAGCTGTATTATAGCACTTATTACAATGCTTGCTTGCATCCCATTTGGGGTGGGAAGAGTGTCCTCAGTGTATGATTCCCCAAATCAAGTTTTCTCTGTGCAACAGGAGCAGCAGAAGTGTGTTGCATCTCCCCATCTGAAGGTAGCTCACAGCGTAGAAAGCTGGCTCCTCCCTGTCTTAGGGACCAGGGAACATCCTCTATCCCACGAGGACAACGTTACCCCACAGAGCATGCTAACCCACTGCCTCAGCAAGGCGTGTGCCAAAGCTGCCCTTGATGGTACATGAGGAGAGCCCAACGCAGTCATGCTTCCCACCTCATATTGGCATTTTTCCACTGCCTGCTAGAGACGACTGCAACTGCAAGCCATGTAAAAAATCAGCTGAAATACATACCACCTTTGGGTTTTCTCTTGCTGTGAACTGATGCACCATCTTTCATCTCTGCTGCAGGTCTGCCACTCTTCAGACCACGTCCAGATGAAGAGACTGCCAAAATGAACATTTGCAAAGCACATCACTACCAGGTCCCCAGTACTCGAACAAGATAATGATCCAAAAATTTACAGCAGCTGAAAATTTTGATGCATGTCTCCTCAAAGACAATTTTTGTTTTTATTCCAGAAGGTATAAATAACAGAAAAGCCTGGTTTTTGTTGGCTGATTTTTATTTATTTGCTCTAGTCTTTTATTGTACCTCCATTTATTTCTCTCTCTGAATTTAATTTCTGCTCTAGGATTCATGTTCATTCCAGTTTCCTCAAATATTATGCACATAAATTAAGCAGCGCTATCAGAAAACAGAGATCTGGGATTCACCTGTATAACCCAGCAGCCTTGAAATGATGCAAAATGTAGAAAGCACAGAGAATGAGAAAAAAGCATTGACATGTTGATTATATTTAATTCCAGCATTGTATATGGCACACAGTGTTCCTCGTGTTAGTTCAAAATAAAATAAAATAAAATAAAAGATAAAGGAGATGTTGGAAGGGTCCAAAAAGATACTTTGAAATGGATGAAGAAATTAGAAGAATATCCATAGGAAGAAAGACTTTAATGATTCAAAGAGGGAAATGAGTAAGAAATGACATGTGACAGGTATATCAAGTAATGGACTTTAAAAGAAAGTAATTCAGTACTTCCTCTTCTGTAATTAAAGGAAATAATATAACCACTGTAGATCACAATTTCTTTCAAAAATTGGCGAGTTTGGGTATTAATTTGGATTATAACATTTACACAAATTTATTCTATAGGTTTAAGAGAAATTCAGAATAAAAACACACATTTTACCTAACGCTTTTTTTTCAACAACAGATTGGTTTATATTGTTCATCTTCAAGGATCTTGTTTGTACCTCTGGAACACCTAATATTATCATCTTCACTGTTAAGCTGAAGCCCACTCTTAGCTGGGCTAGTCTGACCAGGGATGTAAATATAGGGGTTTCAATAGCTGTACAGACTTTCAAAGGCCCAATTCAGCAGAGATAAGTTGTGCTTAACCTTAAATGCAGTAAATATGATTAATCTTAAATACATTACTTTGAGCCCTTCTCTTAAAAGAGTGTCACATTTTGCATGTCAAAGACTATAGACTAAAAAAAAAAATGTAGAGGTAAGAAAACTGAAAGTAAGACAAGGTTCACAAATCTCTTTTAGTGCTTGAATAGCTAACAAGGAAGGGCATGCAAGGACAGACTTGGTGATATAATCATTACCAAAAAAGGATTTTGTGTCACCTACTACAGAAGTGTAGAATTTAAAACATTTGAAATTATTGCCTGAACACGAATTTCCTTGGGCCAAAATACCATATTTCTAGTAATTGCTTCATGCATTATCTGCAATCACAAATTATATCATTCTGCCATTCACATGAAAATAATCCAAGGATTGTCCGTGCAAGTTCAAACCTATTTATCCCTGTGCTGTCGCCTCCAGATGAATCTTGTAGCACAGAACTTTCAGCTGCCAGGTCCCCAGAACCAAACAAAGCCATCTGACGGCAGCACATAAAGTCACAAAAGAGGAAGCAGAACCCTTTTTTTTCCCCACTTTTTAATTATTAGTTTACATCTATCATTAACATTGTTTACAACTGAAAGTGATCATTAAGATCTCACATTACCATTCTGATTTAAAGGGTCATCAGATCTCATTGTTCTAAGAGGCAGTCTGGGTGCTGTCCTCACTGAAACCACAAAAGATATTATATCAGACAGAAATTGCCATCTACCTTTATATAATAGTGTTCTCCCTGAACAAAAAGGAGTCTTCAGAGCATCATTTCTGTACAAACCCTTCACAAAAGTAATCAAAATGAAACATTTCTTAATTGCCTAAGCTGAAATTCTTCTGTAATTTAAGTAGCTGCATGTTCTCCAAAGGGACACCTTGAGAGGGAAATGGAGAGGGGCAGTCATGTGGAGCTGGGAGATCCACTCTGAGGTGCATTCTCTTGTGCTTGTGTGTATAACCTCATGTATGCAGGTATTTTGTCACTACTGCGACAAATTTAGGGATACCGTACTGGAGGTAGTCATAAAGTATCTATCCCAGCCACTGCCAAGCAAACAGCAAGCTCTGTGACTGCCCAGGAAGCCCAGTATTTAGCAAGCTATTGACTGTGAGCTACCACAGGTATATGACTATCTGTCTGCAGCCAGGTTGAGTATGTCCAAGTGAGCATCACACCCAGTGTTGGTGAGAGGAGCAAAAGTGGCTATGCAAAGCCAGATTTTTTTCTGATAAAAAGTGCCGAGTTAGATATGCCTTGGGTAAAAAACACTGATTGTATCAGACCATCTGTGAAAGAGATCAAAATTGAAAAACAGAAGTTCTTGAATCCCCACATGAAATAGAAGAAGTGAATATAGCTTGGTTCCACTATTTCATGAACTAGTGTTACCCTACTGTCCTCAGATGATTAAAAGACTAAAACACTTTGAACTAAAATATCTCAACTACAAAGAGGAGAAAAACTGCTGTCCACAAAATTAGGTGACACATTTGATACATTAGGGGAAAAGTCTTTCTGTCTCTAAGCATAAGGGCAACAGCAAAAAAAATGTCTGAGTTTCTTCTTCATAGTGCTTCAAGCAAACCTCTCCCAGCTGAGATGGCAGGTACTTCTGCTGCATTGATGGAAGCAGGAAGAGCTGCATTCAAACCATCAGCCATGCAGCACCCATCCTGAAGGTCACTTTACAGACGTACAGTACAACTGTGTGGCAACCCAGCTACCAACCAACCTTCCTCCTATGGCCAAGGGTATTCCTTTCAAAGCCAGCAATGGATCCATGTGCTACAGCATGCTCCACTGAGAACAGGGAAAATCCAGGATTTGTTTCCAATGCTCCTGGACAGCGAGGTAAGCATTTTGTCAAGTGAAATAGCATACAGTCTGAAAAACAGCTATGATTCCAAGCGTTGGAGCTTTTTCCTCCTCTCCTCTCCT
>VXAV01011614.1:137668-172405 GCA_013399715.1 Alectura lathami
AATGTTTTACAACATAAAAAAAAAGAAAGGAAAAATAAAAAAAAAAAAAAAAACTCTCTTTTTTAAAAATGAACTCTCATGACCTCAAACAACCGCCTTTCAGGTAAAAACCATGCTGCCCTTTAGGTTATTCATTGGTCCCTTCAGCATTTTAAGACTTAGCAGTGATGCTGGCAACACAATGCAAATAAAAAGTATTAACAAAGAAAACATTCAGAAAAGGTACCCAAAAAATCTGAGATTAAAATGCAGTTTTGGAGGAAAAAAAAAAAAAAAAAAAAGTCCTATATACAGACTAAGATTTTATAGTAAATTTCACATTGATAAATATTACTGTGTAAAACATACCAAAATGAATAATCCTGCTGAGGTGCTGTCTGACATAGCTCATTTCCAAAACAAAAAGCAAGTGTCTCTGAAAAGTAGCTGAGGTGATGAAACACACAGCACATTTTTATTTCTTAATTTTGCTGACAGACAGTGTCGACACTGCTTGTTGCTAAGTTGTTCTCTAGTTTATTTTTCCCAAATACCTACTTAAAAAAAAAAAAAAAAATCATTNTACTTAAAAAAAAAAAAAAAATCATTTAAATGTTGAATGTTCAATAAAATAATGACATGATGTCATCTTGGGACCTCTGTCTCACAGAAGATGTGGGAGTTTCATCAAAAGCAGTCAGGTGCACTGCATTATTTAGTACTCATGCGTGTGATGAATTTGAGCCCATTAAAGTATCTGCTTCTGTGGCATGCAAAGGGCGATGCACTTGTGATTGAAACAGCAATTTTTTTAATGATACTCCCTGTGTAAGAGTGAATTTGAGCCTTGTTGGACCAAACTGCAAGGCCAGCACAGATAGATGGTTTGTCCATAGAGGAAAGCATTGCAAAGCTGGCTGGGGGACATCTGAAAATTCTAACAGGCTTTGACTTCACAACAACAGCCTGTCCTGCTGGAAAAGGACTGAAATTTCCGACCCTTGATCTGGGTAGCAGAAATTAAAGCATCAGCCAGCAGCATCAGGTTTTCAATAGTCTGTCCCTAAACCAAGAAAGCCCTGATCTCAAAGACGGCTGCGATTCTTACATCTTTTCTGTAAGTTTGTAGGAGTGAGAGTTCAAGAGGCAGTTAAACCACTTTTGTCTTAGTCATCTATTTTTTCCTTTGCTATTTTGTTAGGTAGAAGATGCCCAGGTCTTTTTATACTCTTCAGTTTCCTAGTGTTAAAGTGTAGCTTTATACCTCCAGATGTGCAAAAATATCTAAAAAAGAGAAGAGGAGAGAATAAATGTTCCCAAGGCTTGGAAGTTATATATAACTCTGAAAAAAAAAAAAAAAAAAAAAAAAAAAAAAAAAAAAAAAAAAGGCACTCCACTGTATTTTCTGGGGCCTCTGTTTAATCCTGAAAGACTTGAAATCGTCATCTTCAATTTCTAGTAAATAAGTGTCATCACACTTCTGCTTATCAGGAGTGTCCACTTCCAAGCCTGTGCTATGTATGATGCCACTTGTGGGGGTGGGGGTAGGAATTAGGCGCCACTCAGGAACAGGATTTGAAGAAGGAAGCTGGATAATTGGCTCTGAAATGGTGCTTTCACTGTTACATAACACAGCTCAGTGCTAACTTTGTGTTGAGCTATGAGAAAATGTATTTTCTGAAATTCCTAGCTAAACATACACGTGCTTTCAGAGATCATTGGAGTTCATAAACACTGTGGGTTTTCATCAAGTTGGCAATTTTGCTTCATTTTGATCCAGTGCTGCAGTCAATTTGTTGACTTGATTTTGATTTGATGTCTGCAATGCTCCATTTTTACTTTTGTGGACTATTAATGTTAGATTGGCTTTGATTTCACGGTTTTATTTTAGTTTAAGTTTCTTAAAAAATGTATTGAACTGATACTTTTAGTGGGATTTTCAAAAGTGCCTAATCTGCATAATTTTTTTCAATATGCAGCACAACTGCAGAGTCTTTGAAGACACAGGTAAGTATCAGCTAGTCAAACCAAAACCCTAAGTAGCTCTCAGTGGATCAAGGAGTTTGTTAAATCCAGCAGTAAGCATAATACAAACATCATCCAGTGGAGTAGGTTTACATGTGAAAAAAATATGGCTTTGTTTTCTTTTCACCTGTGCCTAAGACAGAACAGAACCTCCATCCTTGAAAACTGTGGAAGTCACCTGAGGATGCTGCTGGACAGAGAAAATGGGGTATTTGCACACTCAGATGCAGCTACCTGCAGAGGCCAGCTAGTCCTCACATGCCACCTGCACCACATGTGAGGGGACAGAAGCCCTTGCTTTGGCTTGCCACCTTCAAGAATTTATTTCCTCTGGCAGAGACCAGTCAGAGGTTATATGCCTAATGCTGGGTAGTGCAAACACTCCACAGAGCATTCAGAAATGCAGATGTGATTTCTGTGTTCAGGTTGGTAGGTTCTGGTGGAAGGCAGGCATCACTACATTGACTGTGAGAGAAACATGCAACAGGGTGCTTGGTGCCAGCTCTTCATTCCACAAAAAGGGCGATGAAGAGTCATTAAGACCTGTCTGCATGCCTCCACACACTCACCTATGAAATTGCTCACACACAGAATACGCATTCCCCCCCCCCCCCGATCACTGGCTGAGTTGGCAGCAGGAGCATAANAACTGCAAGGCAGTCTCGTCTATATTTTCATATTGAATGCTGAAGTATTCCACAGTTAACGTGAGGCTAATTCAAAGCTCAGGCCTTTCACAGCTCTCAGCACCCTAATCCACTCCTGGCTTCACTTGATATTTTAAAAGATGGAAATTGCAAAATGTAAATATTCATGACCTTAAGGCTGTTTCCTATTTTCATCTCAGTTCCTCTTTGGCTTTCTCCAGGATCTAAAGTTTTGTACCCCATTTCTCTGTTGAATAGCTGTGTTGAGACTGCCACAGGTCACCTTCTTATCAGTTAGTTTTAATCTGGATTTGCCATTTGTCATCGTTGGCTCACTCTGCTCAGGCCACGCACCTCCTTCTCTAAGCAGCAATACATGCTCAGTTCTTCCTGTATATCAACTAAACAGTCTCAGCCTCTGTAGAAGTGCAAAATGATCCCAAGGTGAACAGTTTGTTTTGCTGGGCCAAGGCCTCACAGTGGCTAACTCATGCAGGTTATTGTAGGAGAGAATAGAGAAACATTTTTCCATCTTCTTTGGAAGTTCGACCTGACATCCCCAGACAGGCAAAGGCCCCAGTGGGCGGCTTGCCTCGCACATCACTGCTGCATGGCCCCAGGCTTTGACCATGCCTGCTTGGCTTTCTTCTTGTGCCCATCTCCTCCCCCTGCTTACATCCTGGACCTTTTAAAACTCTGCACCCCCTGGGCTGCCTTCCCTCCCTCTCCAAGAGGCCCTGCCCAAGCACTTGCCATATGCCTGGCCCTGCTCAGAGTTAGCAGTGCACCTCCCATAATTTTATATTTTTCAGCTCCCACAGTCAAATGATTAGGTGAGAATCTTGGCTTACGGTTTTAAGTAAGTTTCCTAGACCTCGTGGTAGCAAAGAGAAACTTAAAAACAAGACCTAAGTGCACCCTGAAGGCTAAGAAACCTGAAGGTAATAAACCACACCCTCAATGTATTTTCTTTTTGAAATTTCAGTTTAAAGTTTTTAACCAATCCCAGGCCTTTGTCAGACTCTCCTTATGATTTGTGAACATCTGGGATTGGCAGTGCTGCAAGCAGACCAAGCAGGTTGGAAAACATCATCCTACAGCCTCGTGGCCAGGTCAGATGCTCCCTGAGGTACACTTCCCAGCGGCCCCACCGGGCTGCACCTCCTGAAGTGCCCTTCCCTTGAGATGTGCCAGGGTCTGCTGCTCGCTCCAGAGGGTTGTATGAAGAGCATCTGTGTTGCCCAAGCTGCTGCTTCTCCGTTGCTGTCTTTGGAAAAGTTAATGACCATGCTGGGTTTCTTGGCTATCCCAGTGAGAGTGGCTTCCCTCAGGCAAGCGCAGATATCTGGAAGTGGGAGGAAGAGATGAGATCAAATCCACGTGCTATCAGTTCCCAGAGGAGAATACATTCAGCTCTCACCAGAAAAATCCTTCTCGCTTGTTTTTCCCCTTGCAAAAGAATCATTCCAGGCACTCCTTAAGCTTGGCAGACATGGGTAACCTGAGGTTGGATTTTTCCAAATAATAAGTTTTGTTTCTTTTGTTGTAATTTCCAAACATAGCAGGTCCAGAATAAAGGTTTGTATAAGATTTGCCCATCAAAGATTATTGATTTCCTGCCTGACAAACATGGCATTTCACTCCAGCTGTTTATACTGTTTTTCCTCTGTATCTCATTCTGCTTTCAGATCCCACTGTCATGCTAGGCAGAAGAGCCTGCCTCCATTATTTCCTTTGTAGGCTCAGTAAGTGCCTATATTTTAAAGTTAAATTGATTTTTCCCTCTGTTCAGTAAACACTGTCACTTGGACTTCTGACCACACCGGCCCACTCATGACTGCCAATAAAATCTGCAAAATACAAAGTATATATTTTCCAAGTAGATAGAAGAATGTTCAATTCTAATGAAACAAGGTCAACATAATAAAAAGCACTGAAATTCAGTGCTTATGTTAAGAACATCACTGTTAGACTTAGCCCTGCTGCGATGAGAACTGCAGGGGTTTTTAAATGTGTCTGCCTTCTTAATAGCTCAATTGTTGGTTTTAGTAGTGATGCACAAGTTGCAGACAGGTGTTAGATAAAAATAACTAAATACAGTACAGGCACAACTGTGCTGATCAAAGTGGGTTATGACAAAGAGTCCCTTAAAAAAAAAAAAAAAAAAAAAAAAAGATTTCCCATCCTTGGTCTGCTAAGGGTTAGCTGTTTCATAAGCATTATTTGAAATAGCAAATAACATTTTTTTAACGGTGTACAGTCTTGCTGGTCATGATTCATTACTGTGAGGCAATATCAATTAATGTATTTATTATTAACAATCAATATATATATAACAGGAAAAACAAAGCCCTGTTATTTCATGGTAGGGGTTAGCGTATAAAATCCTTGAAGCCTGTGGCTTTTGTTGTTGTTGGGTAAATAAGCAAATTATTGGAAAACCAGAGAGAGCTCCAATGGCATAAAGCTGCAGCAGGCTGCAGCTCCTGGGCTCGAGTTCCAGCTGCTGAGAGATGATTTGGGGCATCTCGTCTTAAAGGGTAATGAGATTCTCAGTGCCCAGGCTGAAAGGCTGCCTTGAACAAAATCAGGCACAAAATGAAAAGCTACAGGTCCTCCAGCTACCAGTCAAATGCCTAAGGTGTGCCATACACAAACTGTAACAAATAATTAATGAAAGTCCTGATTATGCTACTGACCTTGTGAAGAATATTTTAAGCTTGCTGTCTTTGGGAAAAAAAAAAAAAAAAGTCACTGAAAAAAAAACAATGTGAAGGTGAGCTTCCTTCTTCCTTCTTCTACCTCCTCCTTAAATCTACGCTTCCTTGGACATTAAATGGGGTCATAAGGAAATTACCTGGCTGCTGTGAGTTGACTGCTACCAAGCAGAACTTTAGTGGGACCTCCACAGAGATATTAAAAGATCTGCTGAAAGAAGACAGTCAGCTGAATCAGAGCTGGTATAGGAAGAAAAGTATAGAGAGAAATGAGGCTGCTGCCTGCTCCTGTTGCTACTTGATCTGTGAAGATAGCAGAGCCTTTTCTTAATATATGCTTTTAGGCTAGGATTGAAACACTTAATAAAAATATACCTGGAGCTAACAGACAATTAGCTTTTATTGCTACTGCTTTTTGTCCATCGGTACTCCTTAGATTAACTGCTTTACTTTTATTCCAGTGTTTGAACAAATGGTGCTATTACAAGCCTCTCCTCAGAACCAGTGAAGTGGTTTGTTTTGGTAGCTAAGAGTACATTATACCCCACAGACTATCCTCTAAGTCCTGACAACAGTAAAAACCTTTGTACTGTGCTAAATATTATATTATGTGGAAACTGAAAATTTTATAAGCAAAATGCCTCTTGCAAAACATGACTTCTGCAAATGGCATTGTCCAGCTTCACCAGGAGTTGGTTTTCCCATGCAGTGAACTTCCCATTAATTGAAATTGGTTCAGAAAATGCTCTCTGGGAGCTTTTACAAACTTCACAGAAACATAAACCAGTGGATGCCATTAGGCTGGTGAACTCACAGCCTGAAATGCATGCTAAGATAAACATGCTCCTCTTTCGCTGAGTTGCACCCCCTCCCCCAGGACGTTGTTTCACCTGGGGAAGAAGCAGAGCAGCATCTTCTTTCTGCCAACAGGTACTGCAGGCTGCTTTCCCATGGGGACAAAGGGGGTCTGGCTCTCTGGAGACCTCAGCCAGCGTTCCCAAGGGCTGAGCATCAAGATCTGCTTACATCCTGTTCTCAACTTGTATCTCTTATTCTTAGGCCCCTCAAAGAAAGAGCGAGGTGTTATCTCTCTCTTGCTTAAGTTGTGGTAGCCACCTCTGATTTCTGAAAGTGAGTGGTAGTTATGCATTTTCTATTCAGACAGCTGCTTCAGAGGAAACCTAGGAGTGCTGACGTTTAAGCCTGAATGCTGGAGCAGTGACATTGGCAAGATCAAGGCCAAGCCCGCGCCCATTTCCTCCTGGGTAAAAGTTCAGAGAATCATTAAGACCTCTGCTGTGAGTTGTGCCTGTCGCTCTGCAGCGCAAGAATTAAAGCAACAACCTGCCTGGGGATCAGTATGAGCAGAGATGATGCAGATCACTGGGGAACCAAAATGACTCACTGGGTTTGCGTTCAGCTCCACACCTATCGCCTCTCAGTTATCACATCAAAATTAAATTGAAGTACTTTACATTATCTTCTTTAAAACTGAGGTAATATTAGTGACAGCTACCAAGGTGCTGTGTTTCTGTAAACCTCACACTTCACAAATATCAAGCTATGCAATTATTTATAAACATGCCAATTTTATGGAACAATTGAAATACAATAAATGCAACTAAAACCATGCATTTAAGTTCAAAAATAGACAAACAATGATTGGAGATGTCATCTTGTCATGAAAACTGAGTGACAGACCAAAAAAATCTCCCACACATTTCAATATATTTATCATAGTATCATAGATCTTCACTGAGTATTTCTGACTGTGACATGTTTGTGTAAGATTCCTTTTTTTTTTTTTTAATAGTTGAATTTTAGTAAATGGTCACTTTCCCAGAAGAATAGTAATTCGATACTGGACCAGTGGTCCACTGGGTGAAATTTGTAACACCCATTGCATTAATGCAGCTGTGAGACGAACTTGGCCTTCATCTTTAATATTCTTGTGATTAAAACATGACTATAAATGAAAACAAGTGAATTCCTGACACCGCTGTTGTCAACAAGATATTTTGATTCTATGGTAATGATTTTCCTTCGACTGAGTTCTCCAGCACTAATATTTCACCCATGATTGAGAGTGAGAGTTACTGTTAATTGATGAATGGGTTCATCCCAGGTTTTTTTATTCCCTGAAGATTTCTAACATCTTTCTTCTTACTTTGACTTCTACTTAAAATTGCAATAACACTGTTTTTCCTCTTTCCTGGGGAACGGAGGATAGTTTTTCAAGTGATTCTTTCAGTGCGCCTTGCCTTGCATTACTCAGCAGTGTTTTTCAGATTCCCATGTTTATGCTTTAGCATAATGCTTCAGCTTGCTCTCGTCCTTCTCAGCTTTCGAGTCATCTCTCACCAAAGTAACCTGGATCATTCTGTTTACTGCAAATTTTTCATCTCAGTGCTGATTTTCAAGAGAAATGTGCATGCAAACACATGCATGTATTCAGAGAGAAAGCCTGAGGCACTTCAACATTAACCTCTGGCCATACAAAAAAGTAACCATTTAATCCCACTTTAGACAGTTTTCTATCTTTCAGTCAGTGGCAGTACTTAAGCTCTCATTCCATGAATACCTATTCTCCTCAGCCATCCCTCTCATGAAGGATGAAGCATTTTTGAAAAGAAAATTCAATTAAAATGTCATCCCATTATTCATGAGATTTTTTTTAACATGTTCAGGGATTTTTTAAAACAAAGATATGATTTATCTAATGAAGTACATTCTGACTTAAAAATATTTGAATATTATTTCAATAACTCCAATTATGAGTACCCTGACCTTGTAAAATTCTTTATTGTTTTTTCCTTAGAAAGAAAATGTTTCAGAAAAATATATTTCACAATAATCCATGGGATGAACATTCAGACAAACCTTCTACCATATTGCGATACACATATCTTCTAACTATGAATTGTCCAGCAAACTTACAGGTTTTCATGTGGGTTTTCTGATTTCTCTTTATTTAAGATTAAGTTTTGTCTGGTCTCTGGTTATTTGTTTTTCACATGTTTCTTATATTGCAAAATTCTCGTATTTTTGTCCTCTTTATGTCTTCAGCAGTGCAGAATTAACAGTTTTTGTAGAATTACTATTTGCTTAAGAAAAAGCACTTGACCCTCACCACTAAATATGGGGTGTTTTCTCTTACCATCTTGCTTTTTGTTGTATCTTGTTCTGTTAAGAAATGCTCCCAAGTGGCCTTCTGGATTCTAATCATTTTCACATTTTTAAGTACTTTTATCTGAAGTTTGTGGTTTTTTGTTTTGTTTTGTTTTGTTTTGTTTTATCAGACTTCTCATTATATAAAGTATTTCTTTATAAAGTAAAGTGTTAGGGTGATAATTACTTTCTATTAACTTATTGCTTTGGAATATTCATAGGTTCTTTTTTTTTTAATGTAGGTATCTAAATTTAGGTTGAAAAATAAGTAAATTGATTTTTCTAAAGTACTGAACTTTCTGGCACCAAATGGAACTATTCAGCATTTTTAAATCATGATATTTGAAGTTAAAACCCTTCATACTTGTTATTTTTAAAGTCTTGAATCATGACATTTCAAAGGAAGAAAGCGAACTTTAAATGGCTCTCCAAATGTCCAAAACAAGGAAATAACATCCAAGAAACCTGGTCTGCAACAACAGACCTCACCCTATACGAACCAGGTCTGACATGTGCATGGTGTAGGGCCTACCCATAGACGATGACTTCATGAGCAGAAATCTGAGGACAGTAACTAATTACCAAAGATAACAGAGCAATTTACATCTGTTCTTCTGGAAACAGTGTTCATTATCAACAATTTTACAGCACTGCCACCTACACAATATTCTCAAAGCCACAGAAATGGGTTAATGACCTCAGTCTTTCTTTCCCATACAGATGTACAGATTGACATACTTCCCCGAGAAGCACTTACCTTCAGTTAATGAGGCTATCACTCAATAAAAGAGCAATATTTGAACAAAGCTTCTGGTGTTCATCAGGTAGGTGTTACACAGCTCTGAATGACAGGCTCTGAATGACACCTGGCAGTGACAAGTTTTCATGATAAAAAAGTGTAATTAAGATTTAATGTGAAGAAAGTGTCTGTATCTTTGAAATGTTCTGTATCTTTGATTTGTTATATTGTTATTTTTTCTAAAGTCTCCTATAAACCACATGGTTGCAAGATGGACTATCTGCAAAGAAATTGTAAAGAGCATTATTTTGTTGCATCAAGTTGGTTAGTCTCCCTAGCTTTCTCCTTTGGCTTGATGTCAGTAACTATGCCAAAGAATAAAAATAAATAAAAAATCAGTGCTATACTAAAACAAATCTGTTTTTTTTTTCCTTACTAAAATAACTAAAATAAAAGGAGAACCAAAGATAGATCATTCCTAAATTCAATAGGAAGCTCTGAATTCAGTTCTGAGTCACTTCACCCTAGCTGTAACTTTTCCACAAATTTCATAAGTTAATGGACTTCTTGACAGTTAAACAGACTTCTAATTCTTCACAAAATTCTAGAGTAAGCCAAAGAAAAACATCTTAAGAAGCAGTCTCTATGTTTCCCATGATATAATCCAAGTCATTCAGCTAAAGTCCCTTCCCCTAATAAATCATTTTGTTAACGATGGCTCTGCCATGATTCAACACAAAGATAAGTGTTATCATGATTCTGTACAGAAGCTGTAATTTCCCTCTGTTATTCCATTTCTGTTATTTTTCCGTTTCACTTATTTCAAACACTGGTAAAAAGATAATGTGTCTTAATTCAACAGTAATATGGTAATGTTCATCACCATAATTACCAGTTTGGATGATCCTCTATTCTAGGATGCTCTTACCTTCTTGACACAATTAAGCTCTGCTTCTAAGTATATGAAATATAAGGTGAAATGTCTTATTTGAAAATTTCTACTATACCAAAATCAATCTTTTTTTTTTTTTTTTTTTTTTTTAATGTTAGTGCAAAGGCCAGAGTGTGCTTCCTAACAAATCCATAAAAACATTTTAGGTGCATTTTGGTATCAATATACAGACAGGAACAAGTTCTCATTTGAGGTAAATACCATATCTTCATCTACTCCTAAATGCTTTACTCCCTCTGACGATCTGGCCCTCTAAGTACAATTTCCTTTGTAATTGATGGCTACTGCAATACACATCCTTAATCCCAAACATGAGTAAAATGATAACTGGAATGAAGTGGATGGACTAACTACGAAAATAACAAGGCAAAATGGAAATTCCTACCAGAGGAGCACTTAAAGACATGTCAATAACTTCCTCAGTCATTAAAAGAGCAGTGCATTTAGTGCTGGTAAATCTTTTGGTAGGAGATGTAAAGCCACAGACTCATCACAGGTGGACAGACAGCATATGTTTCTTACTTGCTTGAGCAGTTCCATCTTCCTACCCTTAAAGCCACAACCAGATCTGCATCTACTGTTCAGTTCTGTATCTATAATGCTCATAACTGGCAACAGTTTCTTCTTTGAAAAGAAAACCCAACTACAACGTGGACAACCCGCTAACAGAAAATTTAGTTGGCTCCACAGATGGCACGTTACATGAGCTTTGCCCTGGTGGGCTTGCAGGTTTGGTTTTTGTTCGTTTGCTCCCAGCCGGAAGCTGTAGAGAAATTCAATATGAAGTATAGAAATTCGTTTTAAATCAACTAAGAATATAGTAGACTTTGAGATTGAAAAGAAATGGGAAGATGAGTTTTGTCATCAGAAGCTACCTGGCAGCGACCAGTATTACAGATCTTTTGTCACTTCAGAAGTAAAATTTGCATCAGCTGTGAAGTTAAATGACAACGGAAGGGAAATGAGGGTAAAAGAAAGAAAAACAAATCTTTGCCTTCTCCTTTTTTGCCTGTTTGAATCACAAGAAGCCCAAAAGTCACTGTCTTTCAGGTCGAACAGTTCCAGGCACACATGTTGCTGAGCAAGTGACACCACCTCGAAGAGCAAGCTGCCCTGTCCAAATGTAGCTAACATACTCCACAGCATCCAGTGGTCTGATATACAACTATATCCATAAACTAAAAGTGCTTGGCTTTATTCTTCAGTTAGTTAACCACCAACATTGCAAGCGTGGGTTGTCCGCCAGTTTGCGTCCTCTTCATGGAAAACAATCGCAAACAGGAACACCCTACCACAGGAGAAAAAGGAGGGGCAGTCATGGCCAGTCTGCGCTCGCCAGGCACGGAGATGGGTGCCACACAAGCCATCCTACGACGGAAACGTGGGTGCCAGGCGGCACCGGGGAGTTGGTTACCCCCGTTCCCGGGCCCACGGCACCCCCACTAGGCAGCCATCTTGGGGACGCGCTGCCCGCCGCGGCTCTGAGCCGCCCCCAGTGCGGCACCAGAGGGCGCCCTTGCACCGGCGGATGGCGGCGCGGCAGGGGCTGCCCGNACCGGCGGGCCGAGGGCCGTGCGCTGCCCAGGTTCGGTGCCAGGCAGGAGCGGTGCACGTAGCTGCTGAGCAGTGGACGGGGTGGTGGCATGGCGCGGGGGCACTTTGCTGAGGACAGAAGAAAACCCTCGCTCAGGTTCAGGGGCCTAGGACGCGAGAGGAGCCCAGTCCCAGCGAACCTCACTGCCCTTCTGGTGATGGGAGGCTTAAATTGACCTTAAACCATCTCCAGCTGTGCTTGAGGAAGTCTAGCCTTAAATAGTCTCGATGATGTTGATTCTAAAGTATTCCCTTCATGACTAATTCATATTTTTCCTTGATACTTAATCTAATTTGCTGCAGGCTGAGCCCTTTAGTTTTTGGCCTGTTGACAAACGAAAATGACTAGTCCCTGTGCTCCTCTTCCTTCTCTCTGTGGATCTACAGATACTTATTATCTCTTTGGTCTTTTTTTCTGTTTCTTCAATAACTCCTGGAGCATAAACACATCTGTTACTCTTCCCTTCCTTGTTAAGGGAGAAGAAGCAAATTCCAGGTGTTCGGAGATGGCAGAGGCAGACACTATCAGCAAGTGTTAGGTAAATGCCACGCTCCATATACATCTCTCTAGCCCAAATCCTTATGTGCCTAAATGCCTTTGATTACTATCTATAGAATCCTACTGAAATACTTGCCTGAGGTGTTTTCTCCCTTGCACTTATGGGTGATATGTGAGGGTATCTTCTCCATTGCTCCTGTTGGCTTTAAATTGGCAGCTGTAACGTGTTTCATTAACATTTTAGGTAATACATTCTGTAAGCCCCATGCCTAATATACGCCTTTCAATAGTAGCAAGTTTAAGCCTGATCCTGAACTATAATATTCCAGAGATTCTTTACAGAGAGCTTCTCAGTGAAACACACAGGGAAGTATGCAGAACAAAAACTGACATGCTATGGCCACCAAGTTTCTGGTGCATTGAAAACCAAGGGGGCTTTGTTGTCCTGGAAGGAGGCTTCTGCTCATTCCTTAAATTTAGGAAATATTCTGTGAAAATACAGACTGCAGACAAGAGAGCTTAATGGCTTGTGCAGGAACTGGGACAGCAGTCCAAATTCCAACCTGGGGATTCATAGGCAGCCTTGGGCAGCTATTATACCTACCCAGCATGTCTCAATTTCACATTTATAAGTTGGAGGTACATTCCTGTCCCACCCAGGAAACGCATACATACTAGTGAGGTATTTGGAAACTAAGAAACAAGAGCTAGGCCAAACTTTTGTGCAGTCATGTTATGAAACTCCTAAAAGATAAACAAAATAACAGTGAACCAGATTGTATATTCTTCAGCTGTTGTTTACCTGCTCTGACACAATAAATTCCCTGGACTTGTTATTCCCTGCTGTTGTCCTCATAACTGAAGCCTTGGTCTGACAAGATCACAGAAATCCAAGCGAAGCTTTCCTCACAATCTGCCTCCCTGTGGTGGCCCATCTGCACGCCCTGCAGCTGGGACAGGGAGTGAGTCCCTGGGCATGGGGATCTCCTTGTAATCTGGAATACCACTCACTAAACAACATGTGAGCAAGGCAACAAAGCTTTTAACTTGTTCTGCCTGCATTTTCAAACAGAAGTGATTTGAGGGCTAAAAGGGAGAATTCGAAATTTCATCTGAAAAGGCAGGTTTCTATAAAATAGACATTCTTCCTCACAGGGGAAGTGGACAGGCATTCCCACCTGCCACCTGTGCTGGCTGCCTGTGCCCTCTAAAACAACAGCCCACCCCACGGACCAAAATCTTCTAATCCTGGTCACACATGCATTACCTATGAAAAAGCGCCCAGTGCAATGGGTAGGAGCACACTTTTTTAAACAAAACATAAGTGTTACTTGAGGCATGCTATCAGGATATATGTGAAGTTTCCAGGGAAAAAGTAAAGCACGCAGTCTGAGATTAATTTTTAAGTCCTTTTCCCTCAGAATTACTTTAAATGTGTGAATCCAAGATTCTACAGATAACCACAGAGCATCTGGGCTGCATAATGCAAGTTGAGCAAGTGTGGCCCCTTTTTAAAAGTATTAGACACCCTGTTCGTGCCCTGCACAGTCTCAGTGAGTGTACACAGTGCATGCGAGGGCCTCACCACGGCCCTGTGTACACAGTGAATTGACGGCCCCACCAGATACCGTATCTTGCACTTGCACAATTGTGCTCCTGTGCAGCGAAGGTCATGGCAGGCTTAGAAATGCCGGATAGAATGAGCAGCTCCTCGGAATCTTCCCGAGCTTTCTTTCTGTATGAGAGAAGAAATGATATTCAGGAAAACATGAACGTATATTAACCCTGTTATCAAATACTTTACTTTGATTTTTTCAGCCCCCTTGACAGCCACCACTGATAAATATAGGTTACCACACTGAAATGGGTGGAATTACTCACATGTTGGCAAGTAAATAAGTGTCTTTGGGATTATTTGTCTGCTCTCAGATTAAACATTACTGCCAATGGCACAAGATGTAATTAGCATGATTGTAATAATGGCATTGTCTTTTGTCTTTTTTTTTTTTTTTTTTCAGTCAAGACTTCGGAATTAGCAATATAATGATTCTGCGTGAGAAAAGTGCTGGGCCTGCATAGTTTCACAGAACACCGCAAGCATCTTGCTAGTGCAAACAAAAAGAGCAATTCACCATAAAACTAAAGGGAACAAACACTATCCATTCAAAGTGCAGCCTCCGATGTTGTTCTTTATTATATTATTTAAAAGGAGCAGATTTACTCAGTCATAAATTAATAATTCAGAAGGTGTAAGAAGGCACAGCCAATTAGCTGCAGTAATTTGCATTTTTATGCTCCTTCATTAGCTTTCTAAGGTTCCTCTCTTCTATTATAGCAATGCAAATGCCATCTTCCAAAAGGTGAATAGCCAACCTGTTTTTTGTTTGCATGGTAATGAAGCCTCTTCAATTACTGAAAGACCAAACATTTTAATAATTTTTAAGACAAATCTCTGTTACTACACTTTCTCTTCTTTATATCTTTTGTCGTGAAACATGCTTCTTCAATGTAATTTGTTTTAATTTGTTTAACCTGAAACTGAGAGTTTATCGAGTGGTTGATGTTCTGTCATTCCAGAAATCATGCCTAGATTTAATCATGCGAGATATCCCATGAAGGGAGGTATTAAAATTCTTTCCTAACTTAGATGCTGACAAATAACTCCATGTATGATGGCTTTGTTCACAGTGTGGGATCCCTTTAGCCTTGTGCAGAAATAAAGCGGGAAGTGTTTCATGTATGAATTTTACTGTGAAGGGAACATCGCTTTCTTATCCAGGAAGGCAGGGACACTCCTCTGTGCCCTAGGTATCTGCTGGTGACTGTGCCATCAGGAGCTTCCCACTGCCTGCTCTGGGAATCTCCCTCTTGGTCACTGCTGTCTCTTGCTCAGATGGATGTCTTTGCCTCCTGAGGAACACTCCTGAGGCCAGGCAGGTTAAAGTTAAAAGCACGGCTACAGCCGCAGTCACCAGAGTGCTGCAGACCAGCTGTACTTGCTTCATCTCTGCCTTCCCGTGCAGGGCACCAGCAAATCCCACTGGCTTCTCTGGGAGTTGCTCCTAACCTGCAGCTGGCCTGACACATACTTATTTTTCCATTTTTACTCTGGTATTTTCCTTTCCAAATGCTTTCCATGTAAGGCCATTTCATTTTATTTTTATAATTATTTTATTTTTAATACAGCCCCTCATTCCAGATGTAGATAGTACATGCACACACTCAAGCATATGTATAAGCAAAGCAATGCTGAGGCTGCACCTTTACATAAATGACTCTGAGGCAGAGTGCAAACCAAGAGAACTCTACAGACATTTCAGAAGGTCAGTGGGGATTAATCTGGAAAAAAAAATAAATAGAGAATTAAGCAAAGATGTTATATGTTTTCTGAGGCAACCTCTAAAGGAACCTGGCTCTCCAGGTTTCCAAGAAAGCTACTGGATGGCTGGAAAAGACGTGGGAAACCTGCCCTTCTCTGTTCACCTCTGTGGGAAAAACACGGAATGAATGACCAACAGTAAGAGCAGTAGGGTGTGTCAGTGTGTTTTAAACATCTTTCTTGCTTTTTTTTTTTAATTTGTTGTGGGAAGGCAGGGCTCTGAATCACTCCAAGCTGTAAGGGGAGGGCAAGAAGAGACAGCTGAATCAGCTACAGGGGTGATGACTCAATGGCAAGCCAATGCCGGCAGGTATAGCGAGGTGAAACAGGTGCCAGCAGGTGTGATGAGAAAGGAGAAACAAAATGGCTTGAGTTAGTAAGTACCAATAACTGCAGTTTAACAAAAATAAAAAGCTTTGAGCAAATAAAGGCAACTTCTGGAGTTAAACTTTACCGCTGCATTGCATTACTCTTTCCCTGTCATACATGGACAGAAATGTGGAGCTTGCATGTGCTGCTTTAGAGACCAAAGTCCATCTTTGGTAATTTATATGAATTTCTGTTATGCCAATAAGAAAAATCAGCCTTTTATTCTATAGTGAAGAATGAGTTAATTTCAGAGCTTACATGTCTGATAGTTAATTTATACATTAAAATGATTTTTAAAGCACGTTTTTTAAGAATGCTGTTTTTGTCTCATGTCATCTCAGCAGAATAATATGCCCATTTCACATTTTTGACTGAAAGATATTAGAAGGGAACTAATGACCATCTAATGTGACTCTTTCCATCCAACATCTGCAGGATTCCCCTGTATTAATTTCTCTGCTGCAGCTAAACTGGACTGGACACTGGTCTTGATTACAGAAAGTCTACTGCAGTCATCAAAACGTTTTTCCAGTGGTCCTTTCCCTTCACTCTGGTATGTTACTTCAAGCCTAAATTTCTCTAATTTCAGGCAATGGATTTTGCTAATCTTTGCTAGAGAAATTAAAGATGCCTTTATACCACTTTTCTGTTCTTCAGCTTTAAATCTAAGTCCCTAATTTTCAGTGTATTTTCCAATTCTCTAAGCACATCCATAGTTCCCTTCAGCTGTTTGGTTTTGTTTGTTTGTTTGTTTGTTTTTTAATATAAAAATAAAACACTTCAGAACAGAGTACCATTAGCCATGATGAAACAAGGCAGTGGCAGGCTGGCTCCCAGCACAGGCACAGGGCGAGCTGTGCACTCCCCACTTTCTCCTCTATCAGACACACGAAGCCCCAAACCAGACCTCATCAAGGAGCTATGGCCTCTGTTGCACCTTCCCTTTCCCCTCACAGCAAATGTGCACCTGAATAACACAAGCTCTCCACTTCTATTCATATTCTCCTGATTATAGTCCAATGATCATTTTAGCACTTTGGCCATAGTGTGCCACAGGACCTCCATGTGTATCTGATTATCCATCATAAAATCAAATCCTTTTCAGTCCCTATTTCCCAGCATGGAGTATCTTCAATCCTGCAAGTGTGGCTCACACTGTTCCTCACTACAGGGGCTTACGAAAAAAAACATCTTGTTCCATTTGGTCAAGAAATTCAGGTTGCTCTGTGTCACTCCCCAGCCCTATTTTTTATCTAATTCTCTACCACTTATAATGGTATAAGAATATTTGTCAACTAAATGCTATGTTTTGCTTTATGTTTCACATTAACAAAGGTGCTAAATAATGAAGGGGGAAGTGCACCTGGGACAAAATCTCGCCATGATTGTTCTGTATTTACAGCTGTAAGATCTATTCACTTTTAATTAAATTCATAAACATCAGGTGGATTTAGTCCTGCTATAATTTTTAAATATTGATGCAACATTAGGTTTTCCCCAGTTCTTGAAACTTCCCCTGTTTCAAGACTTTAGTCACCAATTTTAAATGCCCATGGGGGCTTTTTCTAGTTCTTTTAAAACTATCAGATGCTAGTTAATTAGACATGCAGGTTTAAAAATATCTAACTCTAATAAACTGCTGTGTAACTGGTTAAAATTAAAAGATTACATCATCATATCATATGACTATACCATCTGGATTTCCCCAAATGCAAATACAAAGTGACTGAGATTCAGATTTCCATGAATTCTTTCCAGTTCCGCTATCGTCATACAGCTACAGAACAATCATATTACTGGGATTCCCAGTACAACGGAAGCCCTTTGGCTACCTTTTCATTCTTAAATCTGTTAACCATAGATTTTGTCTTCAACAATTTGTTTCCACTACTTTCTAAAATTTCCCAGACAGTTATTGTTATGACTTCTCCAGCCTTTTCTCCACATTTCACTATGATTTATAGAGGCTTTTATTTGACTTTGACCCATAGTGTTCTTTCCTTAAGTTACTGCTATAAAATCATTCTGAAATATGTAATTTGGGCATCTAGTAAAATGTTATTCAACAACGGGCAATTATCTTTCTCATTTTTCTGTTTACATTTTCTCCATTTGATTGTCACAAAATTATTTTCAGCTTTATTAAATCATCCTTTTCAAAGTCCCAAGAATATGTGTTATTGACAACTCACAGTAAAAATGTAATCAAGATAAAATCAGCTTCATCTAAGCAGCTGCTCTTTTTTTAGTTTTGTAATTAACTCTTCACTTCGTAAGGTTCCATTTAGATTTCTGTCCCACTAGATACAATTGTTGTTTATATTATGCATCATTTTAAAAATGCAGTCAGTGCCTTAAAACCAGCAGCTAATGTTGCATGTCTTTTAAACTGATGTCAACTCAAAAAACTATCTGTTCTTGCTACAAACTTAGCTCAATGGTTGAACAGCCAGTGGCCTTATTCTCTAGTGCGTTTGAACATTCCTAACAGCCCAAAGCTAGCAACCTTTTGCTTTATCAATGCAACTTTGATCCTACAGAATCCTTCTGGTTTTCATCAGTATTCAGTAATTTCAACTTGGGCAAGGCCATATTAAAACAGTGTCTCTCTTACTGCTGCATTTTTCATTCAATCTTTTCAAAAGAGACTATTGCAGCCAATAATTTAAAAATTGTGAGCATGGGAGTTCTCCTATTTGTTTTCAGAAGACCCAGCTTGATGCATATAAATGAGAAATTGCCACTCTGGGTGTAGCACATAACAAATGAAATACTGTACAAATTAGTATAAAGTCGGGTTGCAATTAAGCTACATTATCAACCATTTTACATTTTACTGCAGTGGGTATATTGGCCATAGACAAGCTCAGATGACAGGCCAGGTAGCTTAACTGAAGTCAGTGTAAAAAAAGCAGATATGCCATATTTTTTCCTCAGCACTTGACTTTCTTACAATCATTCTACTGGTTATAATGAGTATGAAATATGACTGAGTCTAGACAAATGTGTTAAGAGCTTCTATTAGTAAATTTCTTGGTACAGCTGTCATTATTTTTTTAGGTTGCTATGGAGACTTACTAGTTTGAGGCATCACTGTTTCAGTGATTTTCCATGGCAATACTGCTTTGGCTCCAGTGCACACCCCAAAACAACCATGAATGTCTTCCAGGATAATTTATCTCTAGTTCAACACACTCAAATATCTGCACTGTTGCCCAGAATATGGTAGTAAGGAATCAGAGCTGCTAAAGGATTGAGGTGATGACCTACTTGGTAAAGCTACTGTTAGGTAGAATTAATTCATAATTACAATTAAAAAATAAAAAAGAAAAAAAAAAAAAGATTAAAATGCATAGCTGAGAGACAACAGGAAAGGCAGAGTGTTTTGTCAAAAAAAAATATTTTATGTTTTCACAATAATTTAAATTTTAAACCTCAAGACCAGAGGTAAATCCCTGGTAAATCTCAGACTTCTCAGAGGTTATAATATTCAATTCTGTCAGGTTTCTTCTTTTCTTCTTTATTCTAAAACAGAAATAACTGTTTTCTTTTTCCATTTTAGATAATTGATGCTTTGTAGAAATGTGGAAGGAATGCATTTAAAAAATTGCATAGCCCAGTGACAAAAGTGTCAAGTGACAAAAATCATAAACCACCTTTATATGGTCAAAGCATATAGCTATTATATGGATGAATGAAAATCTCACAGTGCAGCCGTGTAAAATATTCTGTTCAGAATTTAAAACACTCTGGGCCTGATATGCCTTTTACCTGCTGTGCAGAGATACAAACAGCCAGAAGTAATTGGTTTTATGCCAATGGAAGCAGAGTGCAGGAACTTCTCCCCAAGGTGAGAGCGAGTGGGACCTTGCCTCCCAAAAGTGCTGGGGGAAGCACGCTGAAAGCTTTACTTATTCGCAGTGTTCATGCTCCTGCCTTTTGACGCGGCCTCCATCCCAGTCTCCTTTTTACACTGTAGCTTCGGTGATGTTTTATTAGAAAAGACAATATTGACCAGAATTCTCAGGATGGACTGTCACCTAATACAGCCTTCTAGAGACAAACAAACAAACAAAAAAAAAAAATAGGAGAACAGTTCAAGTGAAAACCCACACAGGAGTTAATCAAAGGAATTTCTCCAGTAGAGTACTACTTCCTGTGTTCAGGTCAGGGATTCAACGATCTAATTCATTATGTGAGGAGGCCAAATAGTAACTTGCAATGAGAAAGAAAGGCCTTCTTTGACCAATGACACCTGTGAGTTCCACCCTCTTGGTGAGCAGACATGCAGACACCCTCACACCCTCCCGCAGCACTCCTCTGAGGGATCTCCCTCTTGTTTCTCATCGTGGCTAACATCCACGTGCCTGGCCTGCTTACCTGCAGCTCACAGGTAACTTGGGGCCACAGCTGAGTATTTGGCATAAGTAGAGCTTTTCTTTGCTAGTTTAGTGAACTCTGTTGATAAAGAAGAAAAACAAGAATTAACAGCAACAACAAAAACAACTTTCTGTTTTCTCAATGATTTTACCTGTTATCTGGAAGTTACACCAATAGGCATCATCAAATTTTTCAATATCTCCTGCTTTTTATTTTCCTAATGTTGCACAAGGTGAGTTGATTTTGTTTGCAGGTGTTTCACTCACACTGCCAATATATTTTCCATTAAGTTACATCTTTGAAAGAACATGCAGACCCCATCATGCTCATCTGAGAACACATTTTTTGTAAAAGTCACACACACTGTGTATAACTTTCAGTTTTCACCTCAACTATCCTTTCTGCTGGGAAAAAAAAAAAAAAAAAGAATGTTTCTCTTCAACCAATTTGGACATTGTATGCAAGAGATAATGGCTAACAGTAATCCTACACTGGGTTGCAAGTCTCTGAGAAGGTTTTTAACTAGTGACTAACAATGTGAGTGGCCAAACCTAGGTGCTATGGACAGAGATATGTCGGTTAATTCTGTGACAAGGAATAGAATAGCAACTGAATTATAAACATATGGGAAAGTCTTATCAGCATATGACATATGGCTTCATTTTTTTCAAAAATAAGTCTTTATGGGATATCTTTATTGCAATTCAAGAAAGTAAAGACATGAGATTGCAGCAGCTGGTATAAATGGGCAGTATGCAGAATATGTGGACTACCACACTCTGTATTTTCCCTGATACAGAATATGTTGACAGCATACGGTGAAAGATGTAACCAAATGAATCAGTGCAGTCTGATACCACAGATTTTCCTTTTAAGGTTCAGAGTGGACTTCCATCTGCTAATAATGTCAGTAGTTTGTATCTGGAAACCAAAATAACAGAACTGGGTGAAACCAAGTGTTCGTCTAGCCTACTAGCCCAAACCAGTCTCTCTAAACTCCTCAAAACCATTCCTCACCCAACAGAGACCGGTAATAATGTGGGAAAGTTATGTCTACATAAGTAATGTTTTACTTGAATAAAAAATTATCTGCAATATATAATGATAACAGCACAGTTAAAGTCTAAATTATCTGTCCATTCAGATATTGCTGAAGAATGGGCTTTATGATATTATCTCAAACTCTGAAAATAAAGGTAAAATCATAGAACCATAGAATCACAGAATATCCTGAGCTGGAAGGGACCCACACGGATCATTGAGTCCAACTCCTGGCCCCACACAGCACCCCCCAAACCCAACCCCTGTGTCTGAGCGCGGTGCCCAAATGCTCCTTGAGCTCCGGCAGCTTGGGGCCGTGCCCACTGCCCTGGGGAGCCTGTTCCATGCCCACCACCCCCTGGGGCAGAACCTTTTCCCAACCCCCACCCTGACCCTCCCCTGACGCAGCTCCATGCCGTGCCCTCGGGTCCTGTCCCTGTCCCCAGAGAGCAGAGCTCAGCGCCTGCCCCTCTGCTCCCCTGGGAGGGAGCTGTAGGCCGCCATGAGGCCTCCCCTCAGCCTCCTCTGCTCTGGGCTGAACAGACCAAGGGACCTGAGCTGCTCCTCACTCATCTTGCCCTCCAGACCATTGCCCATCTTCGTAGCCCTCCTTTGGACACTCTCCCTACAAAGACAAAGAGTATCTCTGTAGTCCTCCTGTGTCGCCCAACCTCACTTCCAGTGGCAATAGACTTTCTTCTTCCACCTAAGCTCTAGAAGGAGATCCCTGCTCAGCCAAGGCAGCCATCTGCCCCACCTGTTTGACTTTCAATATGGGCATTGCCTGTTCCTGTGTTCTTAAGATGTGATACTTAAAAGGGATGAAAATAAACACAGTAACAGTGGGTACAAAGGTAATAACTAAAACCTGAAAAAAATTCTAGCTTTCTGATGAATTTGTTCCTAACCCAGGATAGTAAAACTACTGTACTTACAGAAGGATTGCACTTAGAGTTGGGACAAAGCATCTTCATGGTGTCTATCAAACCATTCAGAAGAAAATCACCCAGAAACTGAGACATGAACATTTATTTCTTTTAAGCAGTAAAAAATACATATATGTATTGCAAGGAAATTTGTAATAACTTGTGTGACTCTGAACTCATACCAGCAAGTCTTAGGCAGCTGTGAAAAGCACTCTCACACAGCACTGATCAGAGGCTAAGAACCATTGCAGACTAACTGCACCCGAATGATCAATCCCTATCATCACTGATAGACTCTCTTTCCAGAGACTCGTGTCCAAAAATGAAACGGGCATAAATCGAATGAGATTGATCAGGATGAAACAGAAAGATCAATGAGACTTCTATGCAAAGGGAAATGTGCCCTTAAGGCTGTGCTTAATCAGAGCTGAGTATGAAGAAATGAATAAAATTCTGGAGTAGCAGTATTTGAGGGAAGGTACTGCAGCACTTGCACATCCTGACTTCAAACCACCTAACTCTGTAATTTTAAGTTTTCAGAGTACGTTGCAGAAGAACATTTTCTGACACTGTGGTTATCAGCAGAGAGTAAAATCAGGAACAATGACCAAAAAAATAAGAAACTGCCTTGGTTCATTTTAAAGGACTTCGTCTACTGAATATATGTGACGAGGTTTCATTACAGTCGCCTTGGGAAACACTAGAGTGGCGGACAAAGGAGGACCCGTGATCCCTCTGCCTTCTGGCAGCTAACCTGTATGAAGAACAAAAGGGGCTGCTGCTGACTGACAGCCAAAATGAGACATCAATCACAAGAAATTGTGCACATCTTCAATCCTACCCTTTCTTACAGGAAAACTAAAGAAAATTAACATTAAATTACTAAAACTCCACTGAGATTAACAGAATAGTTCCAACCTCATTAAAACTGTTCAGAAAGTGAGGCTTTTTTTTGCCATGTGATATTAAGAGATCTTCATATTAAGAGATTGACAATTTTTCTTACATCAATCTTTTGTTCAGTTTTGGTATTTTTCATAAGAAAATCCTTCACACAAAATTCAGTGTGGAAAACTGATTTGCCAAAACCCAAACAGGTTTCTTTTTTGAAAACGCTTTATATTATTTTTAAACTAAAGAGAGATCATCCTTTAAAAGTGTTGTCATGAGAAACTGTTATGCGGATTCTGCTCAGTTTCAGGATCTGTACAAAAGCACTAAAACCTTCTGTAGTGGTTGCACTTGGTGTAAGTTTATTCTTCCTCACAGCAAAAACAGATGCTAAAATACACATTTATTTAAAATAAAAGGTGTTGAAAAATGCATGTAGGGATCTAATGAGAGTTTCAATGGCATCAAGCTACATGATTATCATTAATCAGAGAAAGATCCTTCTGCTTCATCCATATTTCAGGTCCAGGTAACCTTTGATATTAGCTATGAAACAGGGATCTTGAGTCATTTGAGGTGTTCTGCCTCTTGAGTCAACCCCAAGTGTCTTTATGTATTGCTGAGCTACAGGGCGTCCCTTTCACAGGATGGGAGATGACCCTGGTCCACCCATTCCTCCCTCCAACCCTGCAGCCATAGGGCCTCCGAAAAGGGCTCTGACAAACATAGCTGTGAAGTGATTCCTGAGTTCGTAACTCGCTGTTTCAGGGCGTTACTTTTACTCAAGCAGATAGTCCCTAGACTACAAAATCCTGCTGTTTCTGCCAGCCAGTGTAGGAAATCCTTTCATTCGAGTTGCAGGTGTCTGCGCAGTAAAACTGAAAGCCTTGATCCAAACACGTCTGATGACTCACTTGGAAAGCCACTACAGCCATACATAACAGTGCTTGTCATAGTGGCTGTCTTTTCTTTAAAAAAAAAAAAAAAAAAACTATATGCAAAAATGACAGACTATTCTTCATTTAGGTTACTGAGCTCTCTGTTCACTGTTGTGTATTTCCTAGTAGTAAATTTTATGACTTTAAACTCTGAAGGTGAAAGACTAAGAAGTTAACTTTCAAGTCATCCCCTCACTCTTGCTATGACTGCCTATTAAATTCAATGCAAATATAATTCTTACAGTAGCTGTGCATTTGGTCTGTATTATGATCATTAGACTTGTGTACATCTGCCACCCAGTTAGCTCCCAATATAGCCCCACAGCTTCAATGGCTTTACACAGCTGAAATGAAAAAACAAATCATAGTTCTAATGAGAGTTCAAAACTCTGTAATAGAATTTGCTGGAAGAAATATGAAAATAATTCAAACTGGAACAACTCTGGAATAAAAGAGAATATTTCAGTATGTATTGAAACATGACCTAAAAATGCCAGTAAAGCACTCTACTTTTCCTATTATTTGAACAGTAAGAAGTCTCTGTACTCTAGAGTAAAAGAAAGTTCTCACTCCTGGTAAAATCGCAGCATGTAGATTTCCCAGTGCACTGTATTTTATGTTACAGAGCCTTTTTATTTAAATTGACAACTGGGTTTATAAAACAGCAGAACTGATACTAGAAATGTTCAAAATGTCAACATTTGTCCCTTAAAAATGAGGTCTCCAGAGAACTAATTAATCAATATTCAATCTCTCTAAGCAAGATCTTATCATTTGGGGAGGAGTGTGTCCTAAAATATTAGAGCTGGATGTTTGTTAATCAGGTTGCTTCAGAAGTATATAAAGATTAAAAATAGGGTGGATTTTTTTTTTTTTTTTCCTGTGGATAAAGTCAGAGACAGAAACTGGTAATGTGTATCACAAATTCACGATTTGTGTATTTATTTACTATTGGATGTGCTCTGAGATTCTGCGTTAATAGTAAGTGGGTAAAAATAAGCACATGACAACTGCAGAAGCTCCAGTTTTCCAATTGCTATTGTAAGAAGGACAATTGTCCCACGTATGTAGAGTAACCCTGGAAGTGAGAGCTATATTAGCATCTCTGCTCCAGACGTGATCCATGTCATGATGAATGACTGTTTGGGGAATCACACCCAGCTTTTTGTTTGTTTTCTCTTGGAGACAGAAAGCGTGTTTGATACTGTTACACTACCTCTGCAGCAGGGCTGCAAAGCAATTCCAAGCAGCCAAGATAAATTAAGTTTTAAAAGATAGCACATTCCTTCATGTGACATGCAGAAGACAGGTCACATTCCAGCTTTGAGTCCTTTAGCTTATCAAAGCTATCTTTTAGTTATAACAAGCAAGACTTTGACTGCAAACACATGACAAATAAGCAGAGGAGGCCAGAATGGCTTCTTAAGAGTTCATACACTTGCAAGTAGGAGCTTCTAAGTATTGGCTCCGGTTGTGATCACTTTGTTACTTGTGGCAGGTGAGCCTGTGACAGGTCACTCACGCTTATGCAAAGCAGGTATGAAATACTACAGCCCAACCCTGAGCTCAAGGAAAGAAACAGTTAAAGACAGCATATGCGTCTGGTACTGTCCTTACAGGAAAATGAATAACAATATCAAAAATCATCCCGGAATGGCACTGTTCTCTTTCTTCCTAAAGAAGTACTGTCGATTCATCCGTAATTTCAAAGTATTGATATAACATAAACTTGATAATAATATTTTAAAATGTATAGTGTTCAGTACAGAGTATCCAATTAATACTGCATTTGGTGTCACTCATTTAAATGCAGTGGCTTACTTTTGCATGGGTGGGCAGACGTCTCAGGTGCACAAACAGCAATACAGCTTACAGGGGCTTTATTCTCAAGGGGCTGGCAGCCAATGTGCTGTGGGCTCGGTCAATATATCCATTCCAATGCATTTTCTGTTTTGAAAGACTTCCACTTGTGTCTTGAGATTATCACAAACAAAAGAGGGACTGACTCCAAAGGCTTTCAGAAACCACAAGTTTAAGAAACATAATCAAACGTATACATTATTTGATTTTCATTTAATAAAACCTTTGAGTGCACAACAGAAACACAGAGTCCAAAAATCAACAAGAGGTCTTCAAATACAGTGCCAAGAATGTGAAATTCATCCTCTGCTTAGGTATAGTTACAGCAAAGAGTGTTTCAGAGACAAAAGCAACTACCCACGAGCCAGCTGTGTACATGTTTTTATCTCTAAAACAGCTGCTGCGTTCGACCATGCCACCGAGAGAGAGTGTCCTCCTTTCCCACTGGCCACTATATTAAGTAGCTTGCTGTAATTGCTGCATAGCATTTGGCAGTTGCAGGCATGGTAGCAGTTAGCATTAATAAAAGTAGAAACTGTTCTCACAGTTGCGTGTCTCACAGTTGCATGTGTGAAACATATCACATTGAGTGCAGACAAACTGGACATCTGCAGTACGGGTGATCTGAGATAGCGACAAAACAAATATGTTCAGCTAAGTGCGTGTCCTTGTGACCAAATACGGCATTGGAAGTACAGTAGTTATGTAGTCAGAAAATAGGCAAATATAATGATTACTGAAATCACCGCTAGTTTATTTTGCTTTCTTTCAGAGCATGGTGTTGCACTAATAAAAATTAACAACTTCGAGGGCCTGTTTTAAGTTAAACATACATGTCTTGCTGCAGGAAAAATAGTGTGGCTGTATGCATGTTTAAAAATATTTTACTTTATACATTCATCTGTAGGGAGGGAATGAGTCAGAGTATACAGCATATAGCTCTATCTGTACCTGTCTATTCCCAAAATATCACAACAAATATTTAAGGATCTTTTCAAGTGACAGAACTAAAGGTCAGGGTCATAGCAAAGGGCAGTTTGTGGAGGAGGGGATTAGCATTTCTCTAAGTGATTTCTTCTTCCATCTATTTTTTATATCCTCCACAAACAGGCCTCTCTAATTTCAAACACATTTTTTGAATTCTGCAGAGAAGTCAGTTCTAAAAAGGTATCATCCAAAATAAATGTTTTTCTTGGCTCATGCACCAGCTATCCTATTTTCTTTTCTGGTATAGATATGGGTGGGAGAAGGCATATGTGTGTGTACACTGTGTATAAACACAAATACCAGTGTACTCTTTATTTAGCATTCTGTACTCATACATTACTTATGCAAAGGTATTGACTGGAAAGCTTTGCTACTCAGATTTTTTCAGTCTCTTTTTCATTGAAAAATAATTATGTAATAGATTGATTAGATTAGCATTCATCTTTCTTATCCAACTAGCAGGCTAATGTCAGAAGAAAGTTCCAGGTGCTCAGCCCCTTTGCAAAAGAGACCTTTATTTTATATACCCATAAAGAGGGCAATTCTCCAGCATCCCCCCCATACACTGAATTCTTCTCTTTTAAGCAGCTGTAAATGGTGTGCTAGGTCATCTCTGAATTCATATAGACTGCATTCACTTTTTGTTTATTTTTAAAGATTGCTTTTAGATTAGATATCCATAAATGGCTTTGTGAAAGGGTGACCCTTCTGCTCTCACCTTGCCACCACCCAGCAATAAACAGCTGTTTCTAAAAGCTAACTAAAACCATTATTTCCTAAAATTGTAATATAAAACACTCGTTTTAGTTTTTCTTCCCATTTGTGTTTTGGCAAGCAGTTTTCCAGGTTCCAGATGGAATTCCTCAGTAAATAATTTTCTCTTGCAAAATGTGTGGCCAAAACTAAAAAGCATAAAGAATCTGATCCTCAATAGCTTTTCAGTTCAGGTACTCACCATTCTGTAGAATGAAGATAGACAAGGAAAACAGAAGCACTGATTAGGTGGCAACTCACAGCCATCTGATACAGGTATAATTTATTCCCATTCAAGCTGCTGCAGATGGCACCAAATTCTTCTCTCTCTACGTATGATATATATGGCTCAGTGAAGGCACTTAACCTCTCCAGCCCACAGGAAGAGAGAAAAGAAGATGCCAGACCTGAGTGTCTGAGAGGGAGAAAGAATATGAGTTTCTCGTGCTTTTAACCTAGCCAGTTAAACTGGAGGAAGAAGAAATGGAAAACACTACTTAGGGATAGAGATGTAGAGTGTTTTTATATACTTGCTTCAGTGCATGTTTTCAGTAACCTGTCACAAGACATGCAGGAGTCTTGCTATGGGTCTCACTGCTTTTGTACTTCAGATAGCCATTTACCTAAACGGAGACTTCCCCTACTCTAGTATTCTTAGCTGAGGCCTAATTATAATACATTGTATTTTTTAAAATTACATTAATACTAATAACTCTGATTTAATTGGATGGTAAAATAGAAAAATGATGATAGGATGTCACGGAAATTATGAAAGAAAAATGATTTTGGGGTTTTGTGAGAGGCAGAAAGTGAAAAAGCAAGTGTGTATTCATGCATGGGAAAGGGGTCAGGCTTCGTGAATACCTGATCGAGGTAGACCAATGCCTCCTGACCTGAGGCCTCGCAGTGTAAACGTGGGGTGCTGGTGCCCTTAGCTACTGTTGCTGTGTCATTATTAATTCAGATACACTCTCATTACTATACCTTCACCTGTCTCTAGCTTACAGTAAGATAATAAAATGGATGAGTCTCTGGTTCCTATGTTTATTTTTCCCCCTAGTAGACCATTCTCACTTCTGCTTCAGATCATCAGATTTTATAGGTTGCACTAGTGGTGGAATGAATTGAAAGTAGCTGCATTAAAACCAGATGAGTCTCTAGGTGAACAAGGTGATAAAACAACAGGTCACCAGAGTTCACCTGGAGTTTGGATCAGATCATCCCCCAGTCTCGGGAAGCTGCACGGGGTGGTGGAAAAACAAAAGTACACAAGGTGGGATTGACAGCCATGGCCAGAGGCAGCTGTGTGCTGCAGCACTAGCCACAGCTGCCCGGATGGCCATCCCTGATGCAGCAACAGTCACAGTGCGGAGGGTGAATGCAGTCCCCATGCCTGCTTGGTGCACTCAGATGGCTCCATGCATGCTGGCACAGACCCTGGCATCTACTCACCTCTGCCTGTGCATAAACAAAGCCTAGGCTTGACAAAATGCACAGCTTAAAATCAAGACATGCGCTGTAACTTGGAGATTTGTTCCTGAATTCCCCCCCAAACAAGGTAAGAATTCAGGGCTTTCTCTCATCAAGAGCAAATTTGTTTCAGAGTTTTTGGAGACGGCTGGGAGGGTAACTATAATGAGGTAGAAGTCAGCTCTGGAAATGAGTTTCTGTGCTGTTTGGCTGGTTTTCAAAGGATCTGATCATTTTAATACTGTAAGTATTAAACTGTTCTGTTAATGATGTGTTAAGGCAGTCATGGATTTACCAGAGGTACTGGGCAGATCAAGGCTACATCTTCCCCGCTGGGCACACAAAGTCTTGGGCAGACATCATTTAGTTATTGTTTATATCAAGAAAAACACAGTAACCGCTTTCTAGAATTGGGCAAACTATTAACATCAACTGTCATTTTCTTGCTCATGATTTTTTTTTTTTTTTTTTTTCAGCAGAAATATGACTGTAAGAATATTTCATTGCAAATTTTATACAGCTTTTTCATCTTTGGTTGCCTTGGTACACTAGCCTTTATTGATTCAGTTTATACAATTCTCTGTGACCAAGAGATATAGCCAGAGATACTTTGACTTGCTTTTTCAGAAGGAACAGCCTTTGTGGATGTGGTTTAGGCAATTGGAAAAATAGAGCTTCAAGCCTACTTTTAGTCACAAACTTTGCCGTTCCACTGAAAGGTAGGCTGGATTTGAACTTTTCAGTCTGCAACAACAGCAGCAATAATTTATCGAAGGCAGGAGACCTGTGTTGCTCCTCAAATGCCTTATGGAAAAAAAAAAAAAAAAGGACTTTTTTAAGAACAGGCAACCAGCACACATGGGAAGGCAGAGTTTCTCATGGGTATGGCTTCAAACTGGCACGCTGGAGGGCTGTATCCTACCCCCAGTGTATCCCTGCTTTTCTGGGTAACCATGGAGAAGTCATTCCCTTGTCTTCTACTACAGCTGTCCTCTCAGAAAAATATGGATAATGTCAGCCTGCTTTGGGAAGAGATTTGAAATCTATGGGTGGAGAGCGTTGTGTAAGAACAGGGTATTACTAGTAATTTATTTATTTATTGTCCAGTTGTGTGGATACTGGTCCACTTTATCCACTGCTGCACCACAGCAGTGATAATAATAAACATTATGCTCTTGGCAGCTGAAGGACTTCTCTTACATTCACTGTCCAAACTCTCGTTCCAAGTCCCCCATCTCCTGCAGCTGACAGGTGGAAGATCCATTGCAGATTCCTGCCGTAACTCGAGCGCTGGAATCTGCCTTTTTTAAGTACTGCCCCTCCAGTTCCTCACTCCATCTGGCCTGGGTGCCACCTTTCCTCTTCCCAAAATTCCTTATGGGACATAAGCATATGCGAAGACCCATTCCCCTGCACTGCCACCTGCTAAGAAGGGTGGCTATCCCCAGGGGACCACCTGTGCGCTGCCAGCTGAAGTAAGGACCTCTTCCTCTGGCTTCCTCATTTTCTCCATTGAAAGCCGACACAGCTTGGAAAAAAACACAGTAGCAAAGCACCAATGTATTTTCTTCTCTGGAAGGATGGTATTCAATGAGGCTGTGCATGACTTCAGGGCACTGACAGAAAACTGGCTGAATGTTGGTTTGCTCAGACATCCAAGCAAGCAGTCATGATGTCAGACTTGGTTCTCCATTACATAGGAAAAGGTTTTTGAAAGAAGGAGCAGTCTCCAGTCCAATTAGATTCAGCACCATCACTGAATTAACGCAGATGGTTTGTGTACTTGGCTAAAATTATACACGTGTGATTCTGTAGGAGCAGCCATCACAGAGATGATTGCCTCATTAACTTTCTGAGAAACCTTGCAATTTTAGGATGGAGCCAATCTGCTTTAGTAGGAAAAAAAAAAAAATACTAAATTATACACAGGATAAGGCCTTGAAATTCCCATGGAAAGTGATACTTCGAAGTCTCAAACCTACATAAGAAGTGGTGGCAATTTCATTAGGTTTTTCCCCAAAGTTTGATTTCCCTTTTCAACTACCACCATCCATATGGTACCGTTCAGACACTACCAATGGAAGATTAATTAAAGTGTTTATCTAAAAATGAAATCTTTATTAATTCCTGAGCCTCCTGCTCTCACTTTTCTTGTAATTTTTATTTTTTCCTCTACATCACCACTGCCTTCAGAACTGCCAGTTTACTAGCCCAGTATTAACATTTTTTTGATTCATAATACATCATCACAACAGAGTTGTTCGTCGTGGTAGGTCTGTGCTGCCCTCCTCCCTATTTATTTTTTTTTTCATCAAAACAATTCTTTACCATAGCAACTTTTCTTGGCTACTGACCCATTCCAATAACTTGTGAGCAGCAAAAACTTGACAACACTGATCAGAGCACCCCATCCCCGTGCCAAATTGAAAGGCAGCTCCTCCCTGGAACAATAAATGCTGCTTCGAAGTTACAGGATGAAGCTGTTGCAGGTCTCTCACAAAGCTCGTATTCTTTAGAAAATTATTGAACGCTAAGAAGCTGCCTGTGCCAAAACTTTCGGAACTTCAGAAGTAACTCAAGGGAGTGACTCCTCCCTAAGCCTTTTAATTTATGATAGGAAGGGAAGAGCTATAAAACTAACAAATTTTTGTAAATCTGGTAAATGAAAAAAAAAAAAAAAAAAAAAAGTTCAGCTCAAATAAATATCAGACACAGAACAAAAGGTGCCAAAATCATGCAGAGCCAACTTTTTATGACAATACTAAAGTCACTGCCAGTTTGACATGATATTTTTGAGAACACGTGAAAGTAAGAGCCAACCTTTTCTTAACTAGGGTTGTTATTTTACCCATCTAATCATAACTTTCAATTACAGATTTTTTTTTTAATATTGCAATGCTATATTTTCCTTCAGAAATTTCCTCCACAATTTAAAGCTATATGTTCTGGTGAAGAGAATAGCTACTTCAATATTCGCTCAGATGTTTTCATAGAGATAAATTTCCTCAAAGTTAAACCACATAAAAAGGGCTTTGCCTGTTATTTAATGGTTTGAAAATGGTTGAAAAAGTATTTATCAATTATACTTATCCCATCACGCTAAGTAATCGCACTGAGAGTCCCAATGTGTCACTTCATATTTCCAAGTCAGCACATACAAAATATGTTTAAATCAGTTTTATAATAGAAAATGAATATTGTCTTATTTATTTTTGGTCACAACAGCCTTCACTATTCTCTGATCACAAACCATCAGCTTAAAGAAAAGATTCTACCTGCAGTTGGTAGAGTTGGGTGAAGCTACAAAATGTCCAAGAATGTAATATTTTAGTGTAGTCAAGAATCCATAGAGGTCATTAAAAGTGAGAGACTTTGAAGCAGGAGTAGCTACACTATGAGCATAATAAACAATATCACCATGCAAATATTAAAGTATCCCATAAATGATTTGATCATAAAGTTTTTTTATTGGTATATTCCTAATGATGCAATTAATTGCTTAATTTTCCTGAAAATTACTATGCTGTTGTAATTCTGTCAGGGTTCTGTTCCTGGTCTTCTTGCCATACATTTGTATTCAGAGATGAAGTGGAAGGATGCAGCAGTGCCATATCAGTCAAAGGGTACAGAGCAGACGTGTTCCTCCTTTTTGGAGAAACCTAGCTCTTATTGCTACACTCACACCTAGGATACTTGCCCTCTCCAAAGCCATGTGAAACTACAAGAGATTCATCTCTGCTTCTGAATGTCTAAATGAGCCTCTCCATCTCTGCTCTTTCCTACCATTACTAGAGCATCTTTCATGATCCATCCTGAGTCCCAGACTTTGCTCTTTCTATCTGTTCATCACTGCAGCTGATAACTTTGGTTGCTCCTTTAATCTTTTCTTCAGGACTTATCTTCCCAATACTTTCAGAGACAGCTCTCTAATCTTAGCTATCCACCTCGTCCAGGAAAATTCCTGGTTTCATCTTTACTTACTCTACTGAGAACCCCACCAAGAGGTGTAAGAAAGTGCTTCTGTGGAGCTTGTCCTAAAATTGTGCAGGTCCCACCCCTCTACTTCATTTTCCCAGTAGGAATCGTTACCATGAACATGACCATTATGGGTTAGACTTTTTCTTCTTTGTAGGTTGTGAATCCATCTCTGCCACTACATTTGCATTACTAATATCCACTCCTCTTTGGAAACCTACATTCTCTCCAACTGATGAAACAGAAAACATTTCTCCTCTCTCCTCCTATCACAGGGCATGCTTGTAGTTTAACAGAGCTGGAATCAGAGTATTTTATTGATTTACTAATGGAATAATTAGCAGGCAGTTACTGAAGCATATATTCAGGATCAGGATGAGTATTAAAAGAGGTAAAGCAATACAAGGCACCCCCAGAGGGAGATGTGGGTGCTCTCACCGCATGCCTACATACCCTACAACCCACAAATGCAGCAGTGGTGAGAAAGCACCCAGGAGGGCAGACACACAACCTGAGCGTGAGCCCCTGCTTGTTCCCCTCAATGCTGTCACCCTCCTCTGGGTGCAGGCTGCCTACAGCCTGGACAAGGAAGCTGTGCTGTCTGGCGTCAGCGGAGGTCGTGGTGCCAGCAGGATGGCTTATTGCCAGGTCACAGCAGGTTGTGTCAGCCGCTGGTTCCAAAGGCCTCTCCACTCACTACAGATTTTCATGCCTCCGTTACACGTCTTTTCAGGCTCACTCACCTGTTTCTCTTTGTAGTTCCCCAACTGCTGTTTAATCCAGATGATAATCGCCTTCTTCCTTAACATGATCAGGTTGGAGTGGATGCCCTACCTGTTTTGGATAATCCACACACAATTTTTATTGTCATTTCCTTATCTTACAGGTGAGCACACATTAAGAACACCCCCACACCTTCCGAGCAGGTATTTATTATTACTATTATTATTATTATTATCTCTACTGAAACCTTCATGCAATTGTGTATCTTATTTTGACTGTTCTTTTACTGAGTACTTTTAATGCCTGAATTATTACACCAGATTCATGCCTAGGCTATCAGGCTACAGATGCCTCCTTTGCAGCCCACCTGTTTTTTCCTCACTTTACAGGTTTCTATTTTGTACCCTTCTCACTATAACTGTGAGAGTTGCAGGTACAATGGCAACAGCCAATTTGCATGGCTGCGAAAAGAGAAAAAGTCTTCAATCTATCACCCCACAACTCTGTGTAAAGACCCAAATCTGTCAAATAAGAAACCTGCTGGAAGAATTCAGTGCTTGTCAACATTTTTGTGAACTGTTCCAAAATGTGAATGTTAGCTGATTCATTTCAAACTGTTTCAGACAAGGTTGTTTGTATCTGTTTTTCTCAGAAAGGTGATGGAATATTTTGGAAGGAATATTACCGGAAGCTGGATATATTTTTCATAGGCTGAAAAATTAAAAA
>VXAV01011614.1:172449-183322 GCA_013399715.1 Alectura lathami
AAAAAAAAAACAGTCATCCAGAGAGATCTCACTTTGGTTTTGGTCAATCTTGTTTTGTTTGCATCTCCTACCCTTTTCTTAGTTTGTTTTTATTACTTGTTTCAAACACTTAATGATACAAAGCTATTTGAACCTCGAATTGTAGAACTGGTTGCATTTTTTCAATGTTCTTCAGTCAATCCAGAATTCCATCTGTATTCCAGTCTTTTCTCTGACCTGAGATATTCTGCATCCTTATACAGCAATATCTCCCAGAAAAAAAAAAAAAAAAAATAGGCTGCCAAAAAATAATAATAATAACATTTTAAAAAGCATCTTTATTTTACTTTTCCTTGTCTGGCATTTTTGTCTGGGAAAAAAAAATGCCACATTACATCCTAATCAAGACAGAATTTTATAAAAAAGACATGCCTTTCAGAAACTGAAACTTGCTTTATAAGCAGCAACTGATTCCCTACTTCAGTAGTGGAAGATGCTCTGAACGTACTATTCATAGGTAAATACTATTACTAGAAGATTATTAGTGAGTCTATAATAAAAGATCTAAAGTTAGGCTCATCCAGAAAGTATACAAGTAACTAGCTAGATAATATTCGCAGGGACTACTTGTCTTAAATATTTACACTGTATTTCTGTATCTTGCTGATTCACCATCTCATTTAAAGTTCCAGAAGAAAACTTAGCTTCTCTCCTGTATCTTATTTCCCCTACATGATGTCCTGAACTGCACTTGAAGCTTTGCTTAAGAATTTTTCTGAAGAAAGTTACTTCATTTGTTTTGGCACTTCCTCTTCACAATTTTTCCAGTTGTCTTCATGCTTTCACTAATACCTTTAAAACATGGCTAAAGAGGGTTCCATCATGCACTGTAGATGAGAAAGAGATCATACCCTATCAGATGAACATTCCTGTTGCTGGAGAGAAAGTAAAAATAATCTTGATTTCTTACAGAATTTGGCTTCACTGGGCCTAAAAAATAATCAAAATTCATTAGCTGTCCCCATGTTAAATGTATGTGGAAAATGGTGCTACTGAATTAACCGTGTTTCTTTCTACTGAGAGCTCAGTAGTTCAGATTTAACCTACTGCCAGTGTTCTTTTCTTAAGTTGTACGACATCTCCTGCATGGAAAGAACAAGATTTTTTTCCCCTATTACTCTAATGTTCACAATTAAAATTTCCTTTATTTCGGAGTTATTATTTCTGAAGATGTCATTGAGGTGATCTGCAGCAAGGGTAAAACACTGTAGCAGAGCAAGAGTTCATAGACCTTCACTGTAGTCTAATGCCTGAACCCAAGACTGAAGAGAAGTCCTTCCTGCAGAGTTTCAGTCTTTCTTTTCTTGAGGTTCAGTTCCTGACACCCTTCTCCTGCCTTAGTTTCAGCTCACACAAGAGACATGCAAACTTTGCATTTCTCAGCAGTAGATCCTACTTCAGTCTTTCGAGTGTTATCAATACTCAAAACCACCTCACACACACATTTTCAGAGGAAACCCACTCTTTTTCTGTTTATGCTTCCTGTTGTCCCACTGAACCATGGCAATTACACTCAGAAAGTCTGCTAAGATAAAAAGACCTCTCCCAGACATGGTATCTGATCTAGCACCTGACTTCCTATTCTCTTTGAATAGGAAGATTTTATTCACCACCTATTCAGCAAGGGGCTCTCTATTCCAACTGGTACAAACATTCGGATCACAAAAAAGTTGGCAGTGATCTTTCCACATTCCACTCATAAAACAAACTCTGTTCACTTGATAGATTGAAATGAGATGCTTTACACAGTAAATATTATTAGAAGTGTGTTTATGGGCTCTGTTTATGGTCTTCTTATTTCAGTGCAAAGAAAAACAACTGAGAACAATAATTGAACAGAGAGCTGCAAAGCACCACAGATTAATATAAAATGATAAGAACTAAACAATTCAGCTTCTGTACTAGTAAACATGTCTCTTTATCCTATTAAAATTCTTTGAAAGAATTAATACAATGGTAGATAAAAGCAAACAGACAGACGCAATTAATTTGTCCTTTCCAAAGATTTTTAAAACCAAATCTCTTAGAAGAGGCTCTTAAGAACATTTGGAAAACATAGATGCCTAAGGGTGAATCCACATCAGAGTTTTAATTCAAATCACCCCCTCTCTCTGCACTTTGGGTTCTATTGTGGAGCCACTTCAAGGTACCCAAACAGATTTTCTTCTGGACAGAATTAAACCAGAAGGTGCAGGCCTGACAAACTTCAAATGCTACTGGGTATTTAACTTGCAGAGTGCATTCTAAGATATTTAACTGAATACAAAAGCCCAAAAATGCATGAAGCATGTCCATGAGGCACTCAACACCATTTTGGTGTACAGACTCGCTATCTCTGAGCTTTAATGTTGGCTGATGCAGAGCTAGCCTGAGGTCCATATTCACCAGGTGAAAGTTACTACACAAACTCATCTATCACAAATGAGGATGTTGCTTTAGGGCACTAAAAATGAACCAATCTGTCTCTCAGGTGGTAGAATAAAATCCTAAAAAGCAACTTATGGTACAGGGAGAAATTAAAGGTGTTGGGGAGGTTGTTGTAAGGAAGCTGGTGGTGGGAGAAGACCAAGGCAGCTCAGCACACCAGCCAAGTGAAAGGCGTAAAGGCAGGGGGGCAGGATGGTGGGCGGATTTGGAGGCGTCCTGAGGATAAGGGTCAAGATGAGACGGATCAGTGGAGCTTGCTTCAGGTATCTGTGAAAAAGGGATTAGCACTGCTTTCATTTGGCAAAGTCTCACCCCCTTCCTTGGCTGCAGAGCAGAGGAGGAGGAGGCAGGAATTTGCTGTTTACGCAGCACGCACTCCTCTTACAAACAACCCTTGTGCCCTCTGGCACAGGCAAAGCTGCTGGCTCTGCTACTGCTGGCTGCTGCCTGCTGGCTACTGCCTGCTCTGCCTGCACAGCAAGTTGGCCCTGTCTGTCTTGAATGATACCACCCAAAGAACCAGGGGCTTCTCTGGTGTGCCAGCTTGCTGGCTGCCTTGCCAGCGTCACTGACTCAGGCAGGCTCCAATGGTGGCTGCTACAATTCCACTGTGCCTGCAGCCATATCCTCTACAGCCTATGCTTCTAGTATTTTCACCAGGCTAACTCTAAGTTCCACGAGTGACAACTGTCCTGAGATACTTCTCCGCAGTCAGATCATTCCCAGCAGCTTGTCTACATGTTAAAGGCTGAGAAAAATGGACATAAGATCACCAAAGTCACAGAGGTGCAGCCGAGGCCTGGCTTTTCTTCTCGTCCTTGTACTGAGATGCTCCATATGTTGTTTAATCACTATGCCTGCATTTTTTTGCCATGTAAATATTTATTTTTGAAACACATTTCTCTTCAGCCATTCTCACCAAAAGAACATATTCTAAGACTGCAGTCTTCTCTTAAATATCTCCCAGATTCTTTGCTGCTCTTTGGGTGTTCCCTACCCAGCAACGCATCCTGGCCAGCAATCTAAAAATGGAATTCCAGGTACTGTTTTCATTGGCACTTTTCTGCAGCTCTCTCTTTGCTCTCTGATACAGCTTCTCTGTGTGCAGCATCAAGTTACAATGTCCTTTTTCTACTGCCATATTGTATTGCAGTCGTATGAATTTGCCGTCTCCATTCAGGCCTTTTCCAATATTCCCTCAGAGGTTAGTACTAATAGTAATCATCCTTTGCAATATTAATCCACCATAACAGACTTCATCAACTGCCTACAGGTATAATGGTTCTTTGGATCTCAGCCTCATGACTCTCTGCTTATTCATAGAAAATATTTTACATAATCTCAGTATACTTACTCAGGGCTTAGAGAGAGAAATAACAGTCGAAGCAGTTCTGTAAAAAAACAAGTGAATTAACTTGTTTTGATGTGAACAGCCAAGAAGCTGGTCTGAATGGCCCACATCAGCATCTTTTGGCTATTTCCTCCACTTTGAGGCACTGTGGCATCAATTACTTTTTGTTTATTGATTATGTGGAAAATCAAGGCTTACTTCCAGCAGCAGTGACTCCAGCAGGGTTGTTTCAGTGTAACCAAAGGCAGAATTTGTACCCACTGTGCTGTGTTAGGTCACCACATACTCTTTCTCTCAGCTTCTCTTTTTAATGTCTCCTCTTGCTGCCTTTTTATTGAAGAAGCATAGCCAATTGCAAGACACCTTGCCTTCATCTGAAAAAGCAAAGCTGACTGCTCTCCAAGATTTCTCATTTTAACTTGCTTGGAACATCTCTGTAAACAGGAACCCCATATATTTGTTAATAGGGAACCCAATAATTTCACTCACCACAGGAATCTTTGGATGTATACATTAATGATAGAAGCATGGAAACAAAAGTTATTCTGAATAGGATACCTATTGTTTACAAAAGCAGGGTTTGATACTTCAGCTAAAATGGTCCTTTACAGGTGAAAAGAAATACTGGAGCTCAAAGGTATTAAATATGTATTCCAATCAGTCTTAAAAAGTAAAAAATCATTGCTATCTCTATCACAAAATACCATGGGCGTGTGGACTTTGGTTTCATTCTCCAGTATGTTAAATCACAACTAGGCACATGCGATTTAAAATAATAGAATGATTTCCTGAGTTGTTTTTAATTGGCAGTATGCTGTCATTATGCACAGGTTGCATTTTCAGCATGAGATATTTTTATCTTAGGTGAAAGAAAGAAAATGGGAACAATAGTAAAATCTTTATGAGAAAGTACTCTCCCGTAACATATCATATTGACTTTGTGTTGCAAAATAGCAACGGCCTTTGGGAGAGCCAGTTTCAAGGAATGCCAAAATGAAAGTAACAGGCAAAGGTCCCAGATCAGGAAAGGATTTAAGCATGGGTCTAATTTTAATGAGACTTAAATACATACTTTGCTGAAGCACATACTTTAAAGCCTTCCTAAATCAGTTGATATTTTTATATACACATACATTTATAAATACATACATATATATTTAATCACTGTTCATTGTAATAGATTCATGAAAAAGAGAATTGCATATGCCTAACGTGGTTTGCCCTGAATATTTATAAGTAAGTTTTATTCTCTTGAAGGTTTTAGTGTTTGCCCTATGGCTAAAGGTAGCTTGTTAGGAGGGGAACTGGCTTTTGCTCATTCTTAGCTCTTCATCTGCATTAGAAGATTCATATTGTACTGTCTCATTTTCATTTACACCCCCTTCAGGCCAATAAAAAGCATAGTCATTTTCCTCCCCAGTTACTGTATGGCAATCAGATTTAATTTCAGCACACTTTTCTTTTCCTGAACCTTTCTGTCTGGTAACAGCTGGTCAATATATTTCTTCCTTACGCCCCTTCTTTTGAAAGCAGCAGTGCCATGCTCCCAGCAGCATACCTTCCTGACAACACCTTTGTCCTAATTGTTTCATCCCTTGTAATTTTATTTATATCCTACTGATGGATCCAGACTGTCTGGGAGGGATTTATTATAGATTCTATTTCCTCCACAGTGTTCATCCAGTTCCTGTGGAAAAAAAAAAAATAAATAAAATAAAAAACTCATATCTATAATAAATCATAATGCCTAGAAACACTTCACTTAAGCTTACCAGCATGGTAGAATCTGATATAGAGTTTGTATTTACAAATAAAGTTCTACTTCATTTTCTCCAGTGCCCTTCCAAATGTGTTTACAAAAGCCTCCTGTATATCAATTTGATCCTGGGAGATAAGCAGCAGTTGTAACTCGCTTTACTGAATGTATCTGAAATGGTTTCAAAATAAGTGTGGCCTGTTATCAAATAATTTCTTCGGATAATCCAGAAACAGCCAATTAACTCTAATTTTTTCATATTCTTAGCAGTCAATGTGTGCTGCTTTGAACACCTGGGACAAGCACAAGCTATAGCTAACTACATGATTGATTAATCATCTCTGAAAAATCCAAATATAATCTCTGTCTCAAATTATCTGGCCTGTGAAGAGGTGAAGGATTTGAGTCCCATTCATTTTCTGTCACTTACCATTCGAGCAATTATTAATGTTACACACTACATTCTCAGGAAGCAGCACATTTTCCAAAGCTGCCCTTTCATAACTCTACCTAATCAAAGCTATTCTGCATACTGACTCACGGCACTCTCTCAGTGCCTTCTCTTCCATAATTCAGGAGTTTTTGAGCCGGTCCTGTTCTGAACACAACTCTTTTGGCCTGCCTAGATAGCAAAACACTACGCTGCTGGGGAGTTCTTGAGTAATAGAAGCATATTCAATTGACCTGTTAATTTTTGTAGGATTTACTGACTATTGCCATCTTTGTCAGTGGATTAGACCTTTCTTCTTCCTCATAGCAAGTTAGTTAGTGATAATACTTTAAGAAAGGCAAATGAGAAATAAAATTTTGATTAAAGTGCTAAAAAACTGTCCCCTAGCCTAACTGGATGAGTTAAATGCTCTCATTGTTTATGTCCCTGGCAGAGAAGGAAAACATCTTTTACCATTAGGAAAAAGGTAACTAAATCATTGTGGCAAAAATTATATTGCAAGTAGCATTAGGAATGTTGGTTCCAGTTCAGCAAAGCTCTTCAGGACATGCTTAATTTTAAGCATGTCAGCAGAGTACTCATGTACTTGAAAACATACAAATGCTTGCCAGCTTTTCTAAGAACTAGATGTTCTTAAGCACCTCTTTCAATTTAGTTAAGAAAAAATGGTTTTAAAGCCAAAATGAATAGAGATTGCACCTAAAATACTAATACTAATTAAGAAACAGAGTGACAGTGTGGCAAAAAAAAAAAAAAAGAAAAAAAAGGAACACAAAATTTACACCATTTTATAAAAACATTTTAATACAATATTAGCTTTTAAATATTACAATAAATGCCTAAAAAATGCTCTTTTCCTACCTAACCCTCAGATTAGCCACCATTAATGTAATTGGATGATTTTCTAAATCCACCTTTCTTAGGAAGAATCTTAAGGCATGAGATCTGAAGGAGGAGAGCGTGAGTGGCTCTCCCAATCATTTTAAGGGAGGCTCTCCATGAACACAGCAGCACAGAATGAAGTACAGAGACATCTATATCAGAGGCTGGCAAATGGAAAATGTTTGTGGAGAGAAGAAGGCTGCTACAATGATGGACAAAAGACTTAGGAACTCTGAAGGACCATGAAGGAAGACAAAAAGCAGCAAGTTGTCTCAGCAAAACATGGGGATCCAGTGGAAAAAATTAGTTCAGGCAGGAAGCTGAGGTGGCTGCTGCAATGTGTTCGTGAGCAAATTGTCAGATTTCAAGATGAAGGTCCCCAGAGGCTTTTCCAGGCATAACAAGAGTGTGATGTTTTCTTCATCTTCTGTGCCAGTGGCAACTTGCATCTCTTCCTCTATGCTGCATGTAAAGAAAACGTGGAGGAACAGTGTAAAAATCTTACTGCAGCTATTTTGTTTCCTGTGCCCAGGAAAGAGATGGCGGCTGAAGTCTGTCAGGGCCCTGAAGGTACCCACGGTTTCTGCAACCTCTTGCCTGCTCCGTTCCTAGGGGCTCAGCTGCCTGTACCCAAGCCCAGCTATAATATGGTACAGCAGTGTCACCCACATGGCTGGGTCAGGCTGTGGGGAAAAAGCTGTGAGAGGCCTTCATGGGGGCCTCCACCTCTCTTTTTAAAAGAGGCATTCAGGCTTTGGCCCTTGCTCTTGGTTGTTGCCTAAGACGTATCTGTGTTTTATGTTTGTGCCCAGTTGAGCAACTCACTGGTCATGATCTTGCCTTACTGCACTGACTTCCTTCACCATCCATTCCTGAACTGCCTGCTCTTAGGGAGCAGCCCACTCTTGCTGTTCCCTGAAAGGGCACAGAGCAGAAAGCAATCCCGCAGAATAGCTGGGGAAGGAACCACTGAAGCAATTAGATGTCAAAAACCTAAATGCTAGTTTGCTGTCTCCATCGTGGAGCCTATCCTGATACAAAGCACAGAGAAAAGCAGTTCAAAATGGGATTTAAAGGAGGCAACACGGTAAACAGAGAGCTACATAGCTTGCCAAAAGGGCAGTGTGGGTGACTGGGATAGGATGGGACAGAACGGGATGGGAAGGAATGGGATGGGTGTCCCACACATTTTTAAAAGACAAACACTATGTCAGGGCTGCAGAGAGGTAGCTACGTTTGGAAGCCTGAAAATCCTCTTCTCAAAACAAGGCTACTGAAAGCACTCTCCTACAGATCCTTCTACTTGCTTTTAAGACAAGTCTCCAGGTGCAGTAGCTAGCTGACGGAAAACGCTCAGACTGAGGGCTCATCTCCACTTAGCTGCAGGATTTCTGGCTAAAGGTTAGCTTGTGGCTAACCTAAATGCCTCCAAATGAAGCTCAAAGCATTTCTGTCAGTGGAGAAAGGTGTGGCGAGACAGAAAGCTAGAACCTCTTGATGTCTAGAGCAGAAAGCTGCCCAGGAAAACATGAACTTCTAAGTTTTCCTCTCTAGGTGTGTTGTATTCATCTCATCCAAAGCATAAGTGAATATATATTTTTGCTTATTGGTAGGGTGTTAGTTGTGTGGCAGATACAAACACTGACCCAGTCCCTGCTCGGATAATAGCCCACTCAGAGATTTAAAACCTGCTGAGTAGCTACCTCTTAACTGCCCTCATTTCCTACCTCTTTGATCCTTGCAAATATTTACCTTACACCTTTAAGCAAAAAACTCCTTTTAGCCAACTAAACTATCAGCTGCATAAACTTTTGAAAAATATCTCTGAAGTATTTTTCTAAATTAAAAAAAAAAAAAAAAAAAAAAGGAAAAAGTACTCGTTTGTTTAGACCTATTCTCTATATTCTCTATAAACTCGCATTGGTTTTCAGTTCACAGATCTGTTCCCTTCTGGGAATACAGGACACATCTAGAGTTGCTTGCTCAGCTATAACGGGCTTCTTCGAGATGATTCATTCATAGATATGACTGTCCTGCATACCAGGTGTCTTAGAGAGCTATGTCAAAAATTGGCCTAACACTTTAGATCAGAAGTTGCAAGTTTCAGTCTGACTATGAACTTCCTGGCACTTCATATTCCGGGCTGGCTAACTTTTGTAGTTTGAAAGCAAATTTCTGAACTACTATTTGTGACTTCTTAGGCCTTTCTCTTTGCCTTTCAAAACACACCATTATGCCAAGATAGTTTTCTTACTATTTAATTAAATTATTGTTCAAGTACAATTCTGAATTTGGTTCTCTGATAAAATCCTGTATTTGGTAATGCTTGACCAAAATCACGCCAAATTTGTACGTATCTTTACACTGACTTCAGAAGGTCCTGAAACAAGTTTGAAGAACATGGCTAGCAATTTCTTCTGTCCCCACAAATGTTACACTTCTCCTTCTCAGAGTTTTTGCTCTGTATCTTTCCCTTTAATTTTACTATTTTTACTTTGTTGTGTTGCTACCATTCTTCTTTTCCAGCTTTGCCAAGAATGATTTGCAGACTCCCAATTAATTTTAAATGCATCTTTTAGTTTCAAGATAAATGCAGATACACTGTAACAGGCAGGTGTGGAGCTCCTCCTCCATGTAATGCTTTCAAAGCTCTGAGGCACCTTCTTAGGTAGTGGCTGAGGGAGTTGCCTAGGGCTTTCCACAACAGCCTTTGTTTGTGGAATGGTTGGGTTTGGCTGATAAATTCTTTGTTTTACTAAGAAAAGGAACAGGGGAAAAAAAAAAAAAAAAAAAAGAGGCATGGTTTTTCTGGTGCCAATTGCAGGGATTTAGCTATTTGGTGCTTTGGTGAACTATATCAAATGCTGGCCCGGTACTAGATTGTGTTGTAGGCTGTGCTCAGAACCCTGACAAGGAGTAAGACAAAATAGCAGCCAGAGTAAAACAGAATATTTTCACTGCAAGTAACACCTCACATTAGCTTTTCAGAAAGCAAGTAAAAAGTGAGTTAGTTCATTTCCCAGCTTTTAGAAGGAGCACAGGAAAGACTTCTGCTGAGTTTCAGCTACTTACAGCTCGCAGCAGCCTAAAGCTTCAGCCCTGTCTACAACAGAATTGCAGCTATCACTTTGCACTTTGAATTTACTGATGCAAAACATTTGTGCAGTTCATCCGCCAGTATATCATGTAGATGTGCTGTCAGTTTTGTCTGCTGCTGGGATTAGGCTGGGACACCTCCACAAGCAGCACTGAACTCTCATTCACACAAAGCCATACGCAGCTTACTATTAATACTCGAGCAAGCCACGTTTCACCCCTATTTATCACAGTGTGGTTCAGCTGGGAATTGCAGGTTTCAATAAAAATGGATAATTTTACCAGTGAGCAACGCAAACTTGAGATGCCGTTCACCAGCCTCAAAATATCTCGTCTTCCTGGATTGCATCCACAGCCTGTATGTCAATGGTAGCTGTAGCCTCCCTAAAGTGACTCAGCCAGATTCAAGGCACAACATGGGGATTCTAACACAGATATCCATGCTGAATCTAAGATTACTTCATTTTCGTATAAGCCTGTGGCATTCTGGGCGTGTTAGTGGCCAGTTCTGATCACTTTCACAGCACCGTGCTCTCTGGGGGACCCCTGAGAATATAAATTTTAAAACCAGGGCCTACCCTGTGCGTCAGGAGACTCCGCTACAAAACCAGACTGGAAATAAACTAGCGTAGCTGGTGGAAAAATCCCGAACTTGGCAGAGGCCTCGGCCCGTGGCTCCCAGCCTCCCAACCCAGCAAAACAAACCGCTGATAACATTGAAGCGGGCTGTGCGGGCCGCCGCTCAAAGCGGGGCTGTGTCTCTCCCAAGGTCAGCTATTTGAGGTACGATAAACAGGAAAACATGGTGGCGGCCCCTCCGCCCCGGGAGCCCCGCGCGGTTGCCAGGGTGACGCCGCCCGCGCGCCGCCGG
>VXAV01011615.1:1778-24370 GCA_013399715.1 Alectura lathami
AAAGGTGTGTTACAAACGAGTTGAAACTGTTATCGTCTATGAAAGGTCTTCTATAAAAGATGCCTAGAACTACCTCCTGTTTGATACTCAGTTCACATCCTGCCCCTTTCTAACAGCAGATTTTAGTAGCTGTCCCAAATATGGTATTTATTCATAAGATGTCATTCCAGCAACTTTTTTTAATTGAATTGCTTTACCTGCCCCTNATGAAAAAGGTATTTAAACTATTTGAAAGCAAGGTGAGTTATGTGTTTAAATTTGAAATCCTAAGACTGCTAATGTCTTGCAATTTTATTCCTGAACATATATTTGACCTATTAAAGATGCTCTGTTTTGAAATGCTGTACCTGAATTTTAACTAAGCTTTCAATATTTCATTGGCAGACTTGTTGAAATGTTTCCCATTGAGTTACTTGATTATCTAATTTCATGGGCACAATGTGTCAAGGCATCAGAGTGGAGAAAACTCCAAGTGCAAGTAACTGATTTCTGGCTGTTACATCACTGATTTTTTTTTTTATTATTATTTTTGTACAGTGGGTTCCTTTCCACTGTTTGTAATAGATAACTCTATCTCGGTTATGCAGAAAGTTTGAGCCTCTGCAGTGTGCCAGGTTCTAGCATACATTTCTCTGGCCTGAAATAAAGGCTCGCTTTGGAAGCGTTGAATTCGACGAGCTGTAGCAGTTGTGCAATGCAGCTCTCTCAGTAGACTTGAGCGTTGTAGAAATATCCTCACTTCATAATGTAGTGAACTTCTTAAAATTCTCAGGGAATTTGAAATTCTCTGATACTGTTCAATTTTTTTTTCCACATTTGAATTTTAGCTTGGCAACTTATCTCAGAATAACATTGGAACATTTGATCTGGAGCTGTACTTTGTCTCTAGAATCAGTTATTTGCAAACCCAAACACTGAAAGTTGAAATCTAAACATTTTTCTTGGTTTCTTTGTTCCTTATGCTTTCCTCTGCAAGTGCTAAGTAGATTCAGACATTTCTTAAGCTTTGCTGAGAGCGCTGGGAGTTCTAACAAAGTTTTCATCAGACCACCCTCCAGCTTCTGGTATGTAAATAAGCTGTTTCCCAGTTCTTGTGTCTTACTGTTTCGATACAGCAATCATGGGGGAAAGATACTGAATCACCTCCTGAATAAATGCCATGACAAGTCAAAAGACTAAGTACTAAACCAGCAGACAATCTGTACTGAACACTAAATCATAAAACCACTGTAGGGAGTTAGGTTCTTCCTTGTTTGCAAAGTGAAAGACTAGTTAGAAGTTTAATGCTACAATAACTGCATTTCTCTTGTTATTTCTGATATCAGGTATTAACCTTGATGGTCTGAATATAATAAGGTGATGTTACTCAAACTGAGACTTCTCAGGAAGTGGCAGAAGATGAAAGTAACTAATCCAGTGACCTGGATTTATTGTCACTTACTTAAATACTTGACAACTGTATATGTTGTTGATACGTGCATGGAAAATACTATAGATATAGGACAAGTAGGCCACTTCTTGTTTAGGTTGAAGTAAAAGCCACTTGCTCTGCCTTCTTCTGATTGGCGTAGCTCCAAATTAGTGAACTTCAGAACATGAATTCCCAGTAACTGGGAGTGACTATCAGGTAGCAGATTTACAAACTGTAAGAAATTATTGTTCATGTAACAACTTTAATGATTAGCAGTTGTATCTAAACAGCAGTGGAGAGCAGTCACTGTCAGTAAGCTAGTATCTTGACTTAGTTTACTTGAGTGAAAACTTGTAGAGGTGCAAGAGTCTTCTGTTAGCAGGGACACTTTCTTGTTTTAAAGTGAAGCGTGGCACATCATGGCAATTTTTTTTTTTCCCCTCTCCATTTTAGAAGCCAACTATGTGTATACCTATAATCTGTTCCTGAGAATAATCTGAGTTTCATGGTTCAGTCTTGCCAGGGGTTCAACTGTGGTCTTCCAGGCTGTGGTCTTTTCCCAGCACCCGTGCAGGGTCTTATTTCTCTGCTGTAAGCTGGGTGGCTGTGGCTCTGTGAACTGAGCTTTACTTTGCTTGGGTCAGTTAAAGAATGCTGTTCTGTTATGGCAAACCCTGTGGACAAGGGCACCTCCAGAAATGGACTCAGGCTGCATTTATGCTTAAGGATTTCAGAGAGCTGCACATTAAGAAAGAAAACAGATTAAAGATGCATGGTATTTTGAGAGAATGTAACCTTGTGGGACAAACAGTTGCTTTGTGTATTCCGTAGATAAAACGGATCAGTTGGTCTTTACGGCATAGGTGAATGTGTCAGGTAGTCAGCTTTATTTCAGATAGACAAGATACTTCCATTAGTCTCTTTCACTTCTTTAAAAAAAAAAAAAAATGCTCTTTTATGTGATACTTGGGTGATGTTTTGAGTCCCTGGGTCTATGTTTCTAGTTAATGCATCTGTGTATAAACCAGTGACAGTGTGTTCTGTGAGCAAAAACTGAAAATCAGTACCAAGTAGCGTTACTCAACATCACAGTGTGTATTAATCTGTTGGTCTGGGTTTATCTGAACCCAAATAGCATACTGTACCATTATCCATCCAGATTTTTAACAGTGCTCTTTCTGGTTTGCAGGGACAGGTTCTTGTAAAAACTATTCGTATTTCTGATACTTGCTCTGAAATACTAGATGTTAATAACCGGTGCAGGGTAGGCCTTGTCATGCCTTTCTGTCAGCCAAAGCATGTAGAAATTTGGAATGACACCACAGAACTGTGCACAATTACCTGTGCCTTTGAATGTGTCTTCAGTTTTATGGCAACCTTGGAGGGAGAACAAGAAATTATAATGGTTAAAAAATGAAATGACTAATTTCATTAGTGTCTCTGGAGCGACCATCTTCAGCCCCTGTAGGAGTAAGTGTGGGCTTGGAAGCTGAAGTGAGCTTGTGCAGAGCCTGATCGATGCTCTGAAAATTGAATAACCTTGGCTTTTCCCAATTATTTCTGCATTGCCTCTCTGATTGAAAGTACAAATGTAAGCACTGTGCAATGAGTGGTGTTAATCTTGTAGGTATTATGGTCCTGATAGGCTTATTTCAAAGCATTCACGTAGATGGGGCAGTGAATTTTGCAGCCTGCAGAGTCGGGTGGGCTAGAGAAGCATTCTGTATTGCATCTCTCCCCATCTCTCTCTCGGCATCCTTCCATAATGTTATTGGTCTGCTTAGTGTTTTCTGCACTCAAAATCTGACTGAGCCATCTTGCTCTGAGCACAGGTATCCAACATTCTGCTGCCAGCATCACTCAGTTGAGCAGATCCCTGTGCAGGGGGAATAGTTCTCCCTTTGAAACAGAATCAGTTCAGAGTAAAATACTGTAGTGACAATCTGGTAATTGAATATTTGTGCTATTGATTAATACCTTTATGCATATGGGTAATATTCATTACTGAAGTAGGCTGATGGATTGTCAAAATATATTTGGTGATCAGGGAAAAAGTAAATTACATAGTTCTCACGTAACTACAACCTGCAACATAAAGAATAAATGCAATTGATACTAATAATAGAAATGCAAAAAAAAAAAGTTATAACACCACTTTTTAAAAAAAATATGGCCATAATGTTCTGTGAAAGTACTTTCTTCTGGGATAACTTGAGACAATTTTATTATATATTTGTTTCTAAACAACTGTATAGAAATTAGCTACTAAATATTATCCCATCTTTTGTTGAAATAAACTAGAATGCAAGTCTAAGTGCCTTGTTCCTGCTTAAAACAATATTTTGCAAAAAGTCCATGTTGAGCTCTCAGCAGGAGCTTCAAACAGTCTTTGTACAGCCCAAGCAAATGTACAGGCTGTATAGGCAGTCGCTTGGCAGAACTGCTAACTCATGCAACACCGAACACCTTCGTCTGGTCAGATTGAAGATTACATCAGAAGTCAGTTCTGGTGGAGTGAGAGGAAATCCTGTCAGGGCAGGCAGAGCCTGGCTTACCAGGGCACTGCTTTGACTTGCAGAACTGAAATCTGCTTCCCTGCTCTGTAAGGGATCATGGGCTTATACCTCGCATAGCTTATTAGGAGCCTGTGTGAAAGCAGGTGAATTCTGGAGCTGAAACAGAAATCTAAATGTTATTCGAAACTTGTGTTTTTGTGGCAGGGGGAACTTCATGGTTGCTTTTTCTGAACTGGTGAATTCATTGAGGCACCTCGGGGTCCAAAGCTCCATGAAGGCCAGGGGAGTTAGCATCAAGATGTAGATACTGCTCTAAAAAGGTGTTACCTTGAGGATTTTGCAATTTTGCCTGGAAATACAATATTGCAGAAAGATTTCTGGAAAAGGGAAAGGAACACTAAGCAAAACATTTCTTAGGAGCACATCTTTCTAATCAATATACAAATATGCTTAGTTGCATATACTGTTTTACAAATAAGCTTTATATATTGTATAAAGCTTGTATAACAGGCAACACACCTCAGCAAAGTCTGCCTTTTAACCACAAACGTGGTCTTAGTAAAACTGATCATAGAATTGTCAGAGTTGGAAGGGATCTTCCAAGGCCTTCTGGTTCAACTGCCCTGCAGGGCACAGGGACACCTACAGCTGGGTCAGGTTGCCCAGAGCCCTGTCCAGCCTGACCTTGAAGGTCTTCAGGGACGGGGCATCCACCACCTCTCTGGGCAACCTGTGCCAGTGCTTCACCACCTTTATTGTGTGTGTGTGTTTTTTTTTTTTTTTTTAAAAAAAAAAAAACTTTCCCCTCGATATACCAGGGTAAATCTCCCCTCTCAGTATGAAACCATTTCCCCCAGTCCTATCACAACAGGCCCAGCTGAAGAGTCTTTTTCTATAAGAAATAAGATGATGTGTAATAAAGATTTGTAGGAGTAAGAACAAAAGCAAACAGAAACATTGTGCAGTGTTATTCAGCTGATGCTGTAATTTCCCCTTCACAAGACCTGGACTGCTTTAGCTATGGTAACTGAAAATAATTTATTCACTTTTTGTAACATCTATATTGACTAGTTCCTGTGAAATATCCTGCTATGTTTACCTAAGCAAAAGCATAACTTTACTTTTACAGAGAACCTAGTCTAAGGCATACACCCAAGCAATTCTGCAATTCTCTATAAGGTTTTCTCTCCAGATGTAGTTAACTTTAAAATTCATGCCTATCTGCACAATGCCTTTGCCACCACCGTTCCATCTCAGGTTTATGCCAGAAGTCACAGCAAAGCTAAAGATGTCACAGGATCTTTTGTGAACGCTCATGTTGCTGAGGCCACTGTGCAGCTGTGGGTTTGGGGGGCTCAGTTGGCCTTTACTGGTTTTCAAAACCAAATGGTGCAAGATGTGCTCTCCTTTATTGGGCTGTATGATTTTACTTTGTTTCTAATTAATACTTCTACCCTTGTCAGTCCAGCAATACCATAACTATATGTAGAGCTGGCCAAAAAGTATAAATCTGTTCAAGACAAACTGTGAAGCCGTTTTAAATACACAGTACCAATTAGTCCTACATTGTATGTTGTTGTTTTTGTCCTGAAAGTCTTCAAAGATAATACTAAGAGCAAGTGGATAAACACAGAAACTGTTTTCCAAATATTTTCTTTTTGCTGAAGGAAGAACACTTAATCCATACAGGAAAATATTTTGAAAATTGGGTTATATCTAGAGAAAACAGTCATGGTTAAAAGCTGCTGCTGAGTACATGCGAGTGCTACAATTTGCCTTTTACTTCGGAAATTACTGTGCCTGACTCCTAGTTCTTTTATAAAAGAAAAATTGAAGTTTGTCTCTGTGCTTACTATTAAGAAATGGTGTTTCATAATTTATCATCTGGAATGTTTGGGGTTTTTTGGTGTGTGCATTTGTTTTTTTTTTTTTTTTCCTCTCCTCAGCATTTCAATTTCATTTATCAAATGTTTCATGACTTGGGAGTTCCTATATACAACTACCCAGATAGAGGCCATTCCCATACATACTTAATAAGGCTAAAAGAAAGTCAATTTAATGAAACTGAGATTCCTAATGCTTTCATAAACTCTGCATTGAAATATACACTACTTAACAGCTTTTAATTTGCTTAGATTTCTTTGGCATGTTTTCCTCTTAGCTTGAGTGAATGTTCTTCTACACCTTAAAACTGTGCAAAGCCAGGGCATGTGTCCTCCAGGTTGCTTGAAAGGGAAACAGGTGGCAGTGGTCTTGGGTAGAAGCTTTGCCTTAATTCCTGTTGGAGCTGAAATATTTCCAGAATCTGCTCTTGGTAGTAAGGTTTGCCTGTTATTTTGGGTTGTCTCTCAAAACTCGATGTCTTTAATGATGGAAAGCATAAGCATCTGATGGGTACGTAGGGTTGACTGAGGATTTTTAAGATTCTGTGTGTTTTGGGGCCCGAAGTCACCTTGTGGATTTAGTGCTGTTTTTGTATAGGAGTGTAAGGTGTCAGAGCCCAGTCCATAAATAATGCTCAAAGTTGAGCATTACAACAGAAGGATGGATGTTATGCCTCCAATTAATTTGTGGTGTTCTTCTCTTTATCAAGTCAAACCATGAACCATCTAAAAATGTGCAGTCATGTAATTAGAGATTGTCTTGAAATGAATATGTATTATTTCTACTCAGCTGTCACCTAATGTACATCTTTCACAGGAGATCTTTTAGGAGATGTTTTTAAAATGAGACTTCTTACATTAAGAAGTTTATTTCCTATGCAGAAGTCACTTGAGCAGACTGGTAGCCTCTCCTCATGTGGTGGCAGAGCTGGCAGCTCCTGCTCGTTGTACAGTGCTGTGGGTCATGGAACTTCCTACTTGGGTCTGGGTGGCTGCGTGCGCATTTTAGTTTTGTTCAGCACAAAAATGAGCAGAGAGACCCTAGTATTTTCATAAACCAGAAAAGGTCCCTTTGGCTGAAACAGCGAGCAGCTCTGAGACCATGCGTTGGTTTTCCAGGGTTACCTCAGCTGGGTGCAAAGGAGATTTCAAAAGCTGGGGAAGTTCCTTCTTTGCCTAGCTATGTTCAGTACTTCCATTCTGTAGTTTGGTATAAATAGCTTTATTAGTGTCTCTTGCACATACCTTTTGGAACCAATATATCCCATCCTCTCCAAAATTCTGTTGAATTCTTTGTTTCTACAACAATCAATGTTTTTTTCGCATCCAGTATACATTAAACATGCAGTGTGCACTTCAAGTTCTCTTCTATAAGACTAACAGCTTTAAGAACTCATTTACATAATTTAGCATTTGCCAGCCATTACAATTCAAAATAAAGCTTCATCCACATTTGGCAGAACATGCGGTTAGTGGGAGGGACAATGGCAAAGACCTAAAGAAATTGGAACACCTAAACAAGAAGTAAAACAAAGAAGCACAATTCATTAATAAATCATGTGGGCATGGATTAGTCTAATTCCCATCTGCTTTAGATAACTGTAATCCCAGAGGAACCTTTCCCTGGCAGCATTTCAGGAAAAAATTCATTTTAATTCTGAGGAAGTTCTCAAAGTATCTTTGGTTATGCCAGAACTGGCTGAGGTGTCTTCAACACAGTTTACCAATGTCTACATTTTTATTGTTGTCAATCTGTTTATGGCAAGCAGGTGCATAAAAATCAGAAGAACGCTGACAAAATGCAAGGAGTGATGCTTTGGAGACTGGTCTGTTTCTCCACTGGCTCTGTGTCACCATTGTTGTCTGCCCTTTTAGCTTTCATCTTTTCTGAAGGAAATGGTTTTCCTTAGCTTTGGAAACTGTATGTAGTGCAAGTTATCTTTTGTAGCTCTAAAATACCTGTTAGTAAAATGGCTGAACCACCAGGACTTCTAAAAAGCAAAGATAGGCTTTGGGAATCAAAATAAACCCAGCAGAAATTCTATGTTTCCAGACCACTTAAGAATCCATACATGCAAAGTGATCAATTTAAGCTCATTTTTGTGTTTGCAAGTCAGAGGTATCACATGCTCTTCTAGAAAGCAAGAAGTAACCAACAGCCAGGAAATCCTACATGGAGCAACAGGAACTCTGACACTGAGGGGGATGGTGTTTTCTATCTGCTGTGTAAATGCTCCTCAGAGCATTCCTCAGCTTCCAGTTTGTGGAATCATAGGATCATAGAATGGCTTGGGTTGAAAGGGACCTCAAAGATCACCTAGTTCCAACCCCCCTGCTGTGGACAGGGCTGCCAGCCACTAGCTCACTACATCAAACTGCCCAGGAACCCATCCAGCCTGGCCTTGAACACAGCCAGGGATGGGGCAGCCACAGCTTCTCTGGGCAGCCTGTGCCAGCGCCTCACCACTCTCTCAGGGAAGAATTTCTTCCTGATGTCCAACCTCAACCTCCCCTCTTTCAGCTTTAGCCCATTCCCCCTTGTCCTACCATTATCCACTTGTGCAAAAAGTCGGTCCCCCTCCTGCCTGTAAGCTCCTTTCAAGTATTGGAAGGCCGCAATGAGGTCTCCCCGGAGCCTTCTCTTTTCCAAGCTGAACAATCCCAACTCCCTCAACCTTTGGAGCACAGGAGAGGTGCTCCAGCCCTCTGATCATTTTGGTGGCCCTCCTCTGGACCCGCTCCAACAGCTCCACATTCTTTCTGTCCTGGGGGCCCCAGGCCTGGACACAGCACTCCAGGTGAGGCCTCACAAGGGCAGAGTAGAGGGGGACGATCACCTCCCTCTCCCTGCTGGCCACCCCTCTCTTGATGCAGCCCAGGATGCCATTGGCCTTCCTGGCTGCAAGAGCGCACTGCCGGCTCATGGCCAGCTTTTCGTCAATCACAACACCCAAGTCCTTCTCCGCAGGGCTGCTCTCAAGGAGTTCTTCTCCCAGTCTGTACACACACCTGGGATTGCCCCAACCCAAGTGCAACACCTTGCACTTGGCCTTGTTGAACCTCATCAGGTTCTTGTGGGCCCACTTTTCCAGCCTGTCCAGGTCCCTCTGGATGGCATCCCTTCCTTCAGGGGTATCAGTTCAGCACAAACCCAGGTTCCCAGTGCTCCTCGTGGCACACAGGGACCTGTTTAGCGATGGGTCAGGCTGGTGGTTGGATTTGGTGGTCCTGAAGGTCTTTTCCTACCCAGATGGCTATATGATTCTAAATACAGTTCCCTAAGATGGCCCCAAGTATGTTTTACTTTACAGACATTTGCTGCCTTTGTGGGGACGGGTTAAATGACAGCAGGGGTGTTTTACCTTGCTTCCATTGCCAGATGATCTTCATGGTCAAGCAGACAAAAGGCTTCAGAAATCTTCAATCAGTCTTTAGGTTACAAGAGCAGAATGAGATGCCCTATAGTGGCATGAAGACAGTTTGCTCCGATCTTAGGAAACATCTGTGGCTGATCAGTTTCCTGTCCCTGGGCTGTGTCCTAGCCAGGGATGCAGCATTCCTAGGGGTGCTCTTTTGCCCAGATTGTCAGATGACTTTGTTCTTAATCTATTCTATCACTGATGGTTGTAGCAGCTCTGAGACCACAAGACCGAAAAGTTATTACAACGTGACTCTGAGACAAGCACTGTGCTTTTCTGAGACTTTTATCACCATAACTCTAACCCCCAGAGTTGGGTCTTGCATTCCTTCTGTCTTTTTTTTTTTTTTTTTTTAATACTGAGTGAAGGAAAACGCTGCTATCTGGCTAGAGAGGTTACCAGAAACGCACACATGCTGCCAATAGCCCTGAATATTTAGCTCCAGGAGTCGCTATTTCTTTGGTTGCACTCACCTTGCTGTTGGTTCCTTTTTTGTTCAGCCTGCACTATGCTTTATTTGGTTTTGTCAAGGCCTTCATAAATCAGTTATAAATATGTTCTATCAAGCTCTTGACCTTTGTGTTACCAGCTTGCTTCAGAAATCACACGTGTGCTTTAACAGTTTCACATAGTTACTGCTTAGGGAACATGTTTGCTTGACTGTTATGAGGGCTTCTAGTTGTTTTTTTGTTTTTCTCTAGGGTATTTTCTGATGGTTTTGAGTTTTTCAATGGTTAATTTGCAACTGCAGTAGAATCAGCCTTGTTTATTGTGAGACTTGTCCTTTGAAATGTCAAAGTCCTTTTTTTTTTTTTTTTTTTAAAAAAAAAGTCTTATGCCACTGCAGAGGATTATTTTCTCATTGATTTTGATGAAATCAGGTTATGGCCATTTCTTTAAAATGGGGTTCCACCGAGAGACTATGGAAACAGCACATTTGGTGTCATTACCTTTGTGTACACATCTAAAAAAAAAACTTTCAAACAACTTCAGATTTTAAATCACTTTTGAGGATAACAAAAATTATTTCCAAATGTTGTATAATTTTCAAACACTCTTTCTGGTCTGTCTAGTGCTTATATTCTTGAATCAGTGAGTATGTATTTTTCCTTATCTAGCAATAGAAAGCAATAATGCAGCACTAAGCTGGTTGGGATTTAGTCAGTGACAAGCCACCAGCGGTACTTCTGTCTGTGTCATTGTGAGCCTTAACACTTTCATGGCCAAGAATGCACTGGGTAGGCCATAACACTTCCAGCAGATCTGTTTTTAAGGTTTCATATTGTCATAGCAGTGACTAATTCAGTCATAAATAACACATTTGTGTTATTATGTCAATAGCTGCGTTGTGACTAACTTTTCATAAATGAGATCCACTGTGGAAGTAAGTAGTGAAATGCTGTGTATTGCTAAATGGAAGAACATAAACGCTTTACTTCCTTATAACAACACACTGAAACCTTACAGCTTCTAAATTGAAGTCTCAAGTCTTTAATAGTGTAGGTAAGTGTTAGAAGATAATAGTTTTTAGGAGATCTAACAAATCTCAGTGGATGTGAAAATAGGAGTAGAAATGCTAATAAAATCATGCATGTGTACTTACTCTTCTTGCAAAGAAATGGTTCAAGAGGCATTTTCTAAAGCCAGCTCTGATTATCACAGGGGACTGACAGAGACAAAAAGGGTCAGTTAGAAATGCTTTTCTGTAGGAAAGTTAGATATATGCTGCCGTATGTCTGTTCACAGATCGTGGAAAGGAAAACCAAGCCCAGGGTAGTCGTGTTACTCTGGAGAACTGTGTAATGCAGGGAGGGAACGTTCCCCTTGGAAGTAGAGAATGTGATTCCTGATGCATCGGTCTTTACCTTGTTTGAGTGCTTGCAGTTTGCTCATTGTTGTCATAGTGTTAGAGAAAGCCTTGTCATTCTTTTTCTGGTAGTTCTGGCAGCTCCATAAATATGCTGGCATAGATGACTTTGGGGGTCCTGGGGAGGTCTCTGCCCCCATCTGCCTATTCCACTCTGTGTGGGTGGCTGGGTATTACAGGAAGCGTCTCTTCCAGCATCAGGGCTTCGGGAACAGTGTTACAATGGACAAGGAAATTATTGGGTGGAGTACTATGGCAGCTGGGGAGCTGCCTACCAAGTGCTCTGTGAGGGCTGGAGGCAGGAGGGCAGCAGTTTGCCAGCCATCCTCACGAATCTTCCAGCTGCTCAGGCTGAAACCTGCTCCCTCTCAGGCAATGTTTATTCCCGTGCAGTTTGGGTTATCTGTCGACCTCATGATGCTCTTCTGTAGCACTTGAGGCAATCTGAGTTATCTGGGCTAAATGCTTGCATGTCCAGCTTTCACAGAAGTATGCAGTACTCTGAGTGTAAACTTAACTTTTTTTTTTTTTTTTTAAACTTGAAGGCCTTTGGAAGCTGTAAATGAACATCTTGTTAGAACTTTAGTTCATTGTACCTACATTCTAAGGATATTGAACTCTTTGATACAAATTTGTTAATTTTGGATTTTGGCCACTGATGTTCAAAAATTGGGCAATTTTATTACTTTAACTGTTTTTTTCCATAACTTTCATTCTGGTCATGATGGTTCATAGTTCTTGAAGACTTTGTTGAAAGGGTTGAGCATGTTCTAAATGATGGTGCTAGCTGCAGCTCTTACGAGTTCATGTGTTTCTTCTATGATGTTACTGTAAAGCCTGATACTGCACAAATCCTGTGCAGGATCTTCTGTGCTTTCTTTCCTTGTGTTATGGAGACATAGGATAATCTCGACACACACACTCATCAGTTTTATGGTCCTTCACTGTGTTGTGGTTTACATATACCATTGCTTTCTGTCCTGCCACGAGGTTTTTATCAGCTGGAGATCCTGTGAGTCAACATCACATTCTTTAAGAATAGCTATTAATTACTTTGTCAGTTTAGATGTTATTATAAAACTTCTGTTTGTAGAGATAAGCACAGGAGGGTTTGCAAGCACAGTAGTGGTGTAAAGTGTAACTTATAACAACAGATTTATGTTATCAAAACAGGGAACTGATATAAAGCAGGAAGGTTGTAATGTTGTAAGGATGAATGGAGCATGGGAAAAATGAACTCGAAAAGATAGAATGCAGCTGATGAGTGCAATGAAAATCAAATACTGACATAAGACAAAACCATAACTATTCCAAATGGAGCAGATCCTTTCCTGCGTGTAGGGATATGAATTGGTCAGGAATGGTTTTGAAAATGGGTATTGTGCCTTGGTATAGTCCAAAGACCCTTTCAGGACTGTATTCTGTGCTTCTCAATGTTGTATTTAACAAACTTTCCAAAGGTGGTGTGAATACTTCATTGTCCTACAAATGCACACTCATAAAATGCACTTTGCGTGACTAAAAAACAAACCAAACTGACTTTTGTTCATTCTTACCTCATACATCGCCTTTTCTTGCTACAGTGATTTGCAGCAGTCAGAAGGGTAGACCACATTCTGGGGTGCAGCAAACACGGCACAGGCAGCTGGTCAGAAGAAATGATTCTCCCGCTATATTTAATGTTGCTGCAAACTATCCTGGGGTATTGCGTGCAGCTCTGGGCTCCACCATATGAAAAGGAGGTGAAGGTCCTTGAAGGCACCCAGAGGAGGCACCAGGGCTGGTGACAGGGCTGCAGCCATGTCCTGTGGGGAGAGGCTGAGGGCACTGGGGCTGCCCAGCCTGGGGAAGGGGAGGCCGAGAGGCGACCTCACTGCCGCCTGCAGCTCCCCGAGGAGGGGAAGCAGAGGGAGGTGCTGGGCTCTGCGCCTGGGAGCCGATGGCAGGAGGGGAACGGCATGGAGCTGCCAGGGGAGGGTCAGGCTGGGCACCGGGAGATGTTTCTGTGCCGTGAGGGTGGTCGGGCGCTGGGACAGGCTTCCCAGGGGGGTGGTTGGTGCCCCGTGCCTGTCGGTGTTCGGGGGGCGGTTGGACAATGCTGTAACTTCGGGTAGCCCTGACGTGGTCAGGCAGCAGGGCTTGGTGATCTTTGTAGGGCCCTTCCATCTATCCTATTTCTAGTGAAATGTTAATCTCAGAGTGAACTAAAGTTTCTCAAATTTACTTGATTTGTCTCTATGTTATGAATTAAATTGAAATTTGAATTTGGATCAGGAAGAAATGTGTTCCAGACAGAAACTGCATAGTTCTCTAGTTTTAAAGTTTCTTTCAAAATATTGGAAAATGTTTCTGGCTTCTGATATTTGTCTAAGGGGTGTTATAATTTTTTTTTTTTGAGCTGTTCTGACCAAAAAGTATCTATTGTCTTGTTGCCTAAAATCACAGGGAACTGAACTTAATGGTGTTTCTCTCCAAATACAGGGTATATATCCTTCTGGCACAGCTCATCAAGTAGATGTCTTTGGGTTATTCACAGTCTGTTATATTAATTTATTTTGTGAAAGAAATGAAGACTGATTTTCTTCGAGTATTCCTGAAGTTCTTGAGCGCGGAGCCAATACAAAAGCTTAATCAGTTGTTTGGAGGTTTCTTCTGGGGACTGGAACTTTTCCAAGGGTATGGTACTGCCTCCAGGTATCTCCGTGTTCCCATGCTTTTTGCAGTTATGCATTGCAGTCACTGAGGCTGCTTTTCATGTGTTGTTTACATAGCTGGATTTCTGAAGATGATCACAAAACCCCTTCCTATGCTATTAGGTGTTTACTGTCCCTATTGCCTTTATTGTGCATTCTGCTATTCCTACTTGCAGTGCTTAGAAGTATCCTCTCAAGAGGTCTTTCTCTAAGCTGAAAGAAATATATCAATGTTAAGAGGATGAAAGGGAGGTTAGCTCTATTTACTATGGGAGTATAAGTAATGTAAGTTGAAAAAATTAATCAGTTTCTCAATGTGTATCTTCAAATCTCCAAACTGAGTGCTATCTATAGTGTCCTGTTTTTGTCTTACCATTGACATCTATCTATGTATACAATCAACTTTCTTTACGTTGTTGTTTTACTTCATCATAAGACTAAGACAGATGTAATGGATGTGAATAACTACCGTAACTACATAAACTCCCATAACTTCATGTATTTTTTCTCTGTACGTTGGTACAATTTGGACTGGCATATATCAGAGAACACAATATAATTGGCTAAAAAAAAAAAACAGCACTGCCTTGCTTGTTTTTTATTTTTTATTTTTGTGGTAATCCCATAACCTTTGGTACTTTTCCCTGTGTAATTATGGGAAAGCTAAACATAATTTAAAAGCCTCTAACTTGCAGTTAATACTGCAAGTAGCTTTTAGAAATACCAAATGATGTAGGTTTTTAAAAAAAAAAAAAAAAAAAAAAGTACATTTCACTAACAGAAAAAATACTGTTATGTATTGATACATAATGTATTTTAACTAATATATTTAGATGCATATGATGCATATGATCCATCCTTGATTTTTCATATCTGGTAGTGCAAACCGCAAATCATAATTAAAAGGGGACTGATATCATTGTAGGATATTTTTTCTTTGGACTGAAGGCAGGGCGACCAGTAGTCCAAGAAATCCCTTCCAGTTTGCTGGTGTGATTGAGAGAGGGAGAAGGCATGGATTTCATAATTACATTTACTACTAGGCTTTTTGAGGTGGGGTTAGTTGTCTACATATTTTAGTGTTTGGAAATTCTCTTAATTCTTCTGATTCATCTAGGTATATTGCAAATGGATCTGTCAGCCTGCACTGTCAGACTTTACTGACTGCTCAGCTAAAGAATGTGACCCCTGCAACTGATTCTGGAATACTGATTTTTGGCCAATCGTAGCCATCATTGTGCTCATGGTTACTAATGGCCTGGGTCCCAAAGTGACCTGCTCTCCCTGTGCATCAGGTGACCCTCTTTGGGGAGGTTTGGAAAGGATGAAACACCCAGCTGCTATTTGTGAGCATTCCCCAGAAAACAATTTCTGGGTCTTAATATCTCTGTTTTTATCATCAAGGTAAACTTGCAAAATACTTTCCAAAGCTGAGCCTGCAAACTCGGAAATAGCACTCTATAGGGCAGTAAAAACCAGTAGCTCAGCAGAGACATTGGTTTGTGGCACACTTTGGTATTCCTTTCCCACACTAACCTCTGTTTATACTGTAGGCTATAAAACGACTTTCTTTTTTCCACCTACTTTTCACCCTTCTCCTCTTTCTACTGCCTCCTTTTAACATTTTCTTTACTTCACAGACACAAGTTACCTTCCCTTACAGAGAAGGCCTAGTGAATGTGTAGCTAACTAAACTCTGAGAAAATGCTGTGAACATTGTATTTAGCTTTGAAAGAGGGATTTTTTTTTTTTTTTTTTTTTTTAATTTTTAACCTTTTTCAGTCTATTTGCGTANTTTTTTTTAAATTTCAGACCCTTAGAGCTATGTTTGGAAGCATGTCCAGTTTTCTCCAAGTATTACAGCTGGTCTGTGAAAAGAGCTTTCCTCCTCCCACAAACCCTGTTTGGCATTACCATTGTGCAATTTTGACCTTACATGCTGACAATTAAAATAAGGTGACATGCCCACAGAACTTGCAATGAAATGCATTGTTAGCATAGTGCCTTCACCTAGTTGGTCTTCCATGTGTTTAAGAAATATTAAAATTTAACAGTTTTTTTTATATGTAAGAATATATGTATTTGGAAAACTTTATCTATTTTTTTACTCACTGTCAGGCTGTTTAGAGTCCTGTCCAAGCTGCCGCAAATCTTCCTTTGATATGAAAAAAGTGGATCTGTAAACCTTTGAAAGATTTCCCAAAGCTTCTTTACTGTTTGAACTAGAAACGTGAGATTTAAGAAACTGTTGAAAAACTGTTGCTTCTTCTGATACCCCAAGTGCAGAACCTCCCTGCAGAGATCCTGTGGATAGCAACTATCTGTTCTTCAGATCTGTGACCCTCAGGAATATCTAGCAGTGGCTGACATAACCTTGAACTGCACAGATACATGGAAAGAAAACTTTCTGAAAATCTGTTGGCAATGAAGAACTGCTTTGAAACCACATTCCAGTTCTACTAGAACTTTAACCATTGCGTGCAGTAATATGTAGTATTAGCTGTTGTTAGGTTATACTTCTTGTCTGTGCACCCCAGTGCTTTACGGAGAGATTGATCTGCTGTTCTGATAGCAAGCTGAGCAACCTAGGGTTGTGGTGGGTGAAGATTCAGCCCAGCTGTTTAGGGGCAGAATGAACTCTGAAAGGCAAGCCTCTGCTCTCCCAGTCCCAAACTCATCATGGCCATGCTCTGTCCTCTGTCTTTGTTTCTGTCATCACATCAACAGCAACAAAAAGGCTATCCTAAGTATTTGCTGTACCTCCAAATATTGTCTTCAGCCCAGTGCAGACTGAAGTAGCTGGTTTGGGTGCCCAGGGAGGATGGGTTTTGTAATGGAAGTGTCAACAGTCTGTAAACCGTGGCAGTGTTGCAGATGGCAGTTGGGGGTTCAAACGAACCTAACAAACCTGCCATCTAATGACACCTGCCATCTAATGAGAGAGATGCGTCAGTTCAACAAGATACAGTAAATATTTTCTGTAAAATGAAGAAGTGTTAACCGAATCCAGCAGGAGAATGTAGACAAAATAATCTGCTAACAAGCAGCAGGAGGTGGTTGTAAAATGGTTTGGGAGATGGTGCTATTTTGCAAACATGCCAGTGTGCTTGCTTGACAATGCCAGTCTGCAAATGTCAGTGAGCTAACTGGTGGCATCACCATATATATATATATTTTTTTTCATTCACTCATCTTCTGGCTTGATTCATAGTCCGTACCAGAAACCCCAAAGAAGCATCCTCTGTCCTCCTTCTATCCTTTTGTGTGTGTGTCTATGTCTTTGATAGAGATGTAATTCTTGGTTTTAGTCTTCTATATGCATAGGATGTGTTAACACCTCACAAGGAGTGTTCTTAGCACACTTCCGAGTATTTAGGTAATTCAGTCCTACTCTTACCAAAGTTGATTGTAGGTTTAATCACTTCATATATCACTATAAAAGTCCCTTTAAAAAAGAGGATTGGTTGAATAAATATCAGGCATATGTAGAGCTTGGTGGGTGTTTTTGTACATGATTTGTCCCTACATAAGCCAATCATTTTCTTTCACAGCATAAGTTGTCCTTTATATTCTTGAGGAAAATGCCCAGCCTCAGAACTGGTCAGAAAGGGAGTTTCTATCCATGCAATATTGAATTTGCGTTAATATTTTGCCTTGAATTATTGTCCTGTCCATGATGAGAGCTTCTTACAAATTTCAGAGTTCAGCTACTGCAGAATTGGGAGCTTTATTATGTGCCTTATAGGAAGAGAAGTGCAGGGTGAATGCCCAAGCAATAGCTAGCCTACAGGCGCTGAGCAATTCAGGAACTAAAATATGCTGGTAAGAAGCCACTGGGTAGCTAGCTCTAAAACAGTAAAGCAGCTGAAAAGCTGGATTGCTTGATTAATGTTGATTAGTATTTCAGCCAGACTGGTCAAGTTAGGGGCACTTAGGGCTGAAAACCAGCAATTGTGTAAAATCAGTGAGAGGGGTTGGAATGAACTCCTAAAATGCTGAAGTTGGGATTGGGATTGAGGTTCTAAATTAACACAAGCCTTTGCAGATATATTGTCATGTGGCTTAATTTTGAAAGACTGTATATAAACTCTTATTTTAAAACTGATAGCCCTTGCCAAGATGGGTGTAGGGGTGCTGAGGGGCACTGGTGTGAGTGCCAGGGGATGAGGGGACGTGTCCCCATGTGGAAGTTGGGGGATGCTGAGTGCAAAGCTCCTGGAGGCAGTGGTAGGTGAGGGTGGCATAAAGATGTGATTGGAAGAGATGCTGTCTGGAAATTGCTGGTGCTCCAGGTTTGCAGCAATAAACTTCCTCGGGGGTAAGTGAAGCTTCACGTTAGGCTTGCAGAACTTGTCTGTCTTTAATTTACTCTTGTGAGTTTTCTGGGATTCCCAAGATAGCTTTTGAGACTCATTGTGTGGGAAAAGGGAAGAAATTTTGAAGAACATATTTACTGTCTGATATTGGAAGGAATTCTGAGTTTAAATATCCTAAGAAGCCTGGGTCTTCCTGTAGCAAAGCTCCCCAAAATAGCCAGTGTGTGGAGGATGAGTCTGTCAACATTGAATCTTGAAAGATCCATTCAAAAGCAGCTTTGGTTTTAATCTTGTTCTGCCTGTGTTACCATGGGTGAAGGCAAGACTCTTCTAGCTCTCTTGCAGCCTCTGTGCAATTTCAAACAGATCTTGTCCCACAGTTTTCCAGCTTGGTTCAGCTTTTGCCCCAGTTAAGCCAAGAAGGAGCGTTAACTGTTTTTCTCTCTGTGCCTCTGTTCCCTTCAGCATTGCAGTGTTTCTCTAATAATATTCATGATGCTATTCTCATCATGTCAGGAACCAAATATTTCTATGAAATGTATTAGAAATGAAAACTCTCTGTATTGTCAGTGTAAAAATATGCTGCTGACATGCACGGCTAAACAGGCAAATGTAACTGAGATCCTGGGAAGTTTAATATTGGAGAGGCATTGTATTGACTGACAGTAGTATAAATGGTGAACAGACCTCTGCAAACATTTGCTGTCATTACTCTTCACTTCTTGGATTCCTAGGAGAAAGAAAGTTGAGAGCAGTGCCACAGAGCTGTAAGAAATCATCTTAAGCGTCTCCAAAGCCATTTTCTTTGTCTAATAGGACAATAGGCTTCTCCAGATCTTTCTAAACAGACTTCAAATACAACATGGACCAATCAGTATTAGAAAAGCCCTGCTCTTGCTGTAAACAGAGGGGAATTTTAGTAGCAATAGAATAGCTCTTCCATCTACGTGAATAGGAAAAGATTCCATTTTGTTTAATAAAAAATGAATGTGACTACTGGTGGGGGAGGTGACAGAAATGCAAATCAGACTAATATGGGTCTCTATAGTAAGACATAAAGGTCTACAAATGGAATGGGGCATTTGAAATTGCAGTCCTCAAATTCCCCGCTTCCCCCCAGTCACCTGCAACTTCACTGCATGTCGTTTTGCAGTGTTACTTGCTGGTCATCTGACACACTCATCCTTTGCCTGAACTGCAGCATCCTCTGTCCTGATGGTGATGCGCAACTAAACATTATTCTCATGAGGAGAAGGTCTTTAGGGGACTTTCTTCAACCCATGTCTCCTACTTTGGTAGCAGTGTTCAGAATTCACTTACTGCCAACGTCCAGTGTAAGCTGAACACCTGAACGCTACACAGGTGTTGGTCTCTATATGATAAATCTCTTCGGAGGGAGAAAGGCAACCTGGATCTTGGTCTTAATAAAATGCAGCTCAATTGATAAGACACATGTACCTTCCCTTCTGTCTGGCCATTAGTTTGATCGTTCACTCCCATTTGGAAACCTAGTGTTTCCATGAGGGGCTGAGGGTGTTTCAGGCTCACAGCTTTGTGGTGAGAAGCCTCCTGACAGGTTAAAGATGAGGCGTTGTATGCCTGCAAACCAAGCACAGAATTGAAACCTCTTTCTGATTTCTGAATTGAATGCTATAATTATCAGCTCTTGTGTAAAAAGAGTAGACATCGTTCTTGCCGGTATCTGAAAGATTTATTCCTCGTTGTTATCACTATATATAGGTGAATCCTCCACCCCAGTAAGGCTACCGAGCAGCTGATGACCTGGAGGTTTAAGACACCTGTCACCTTGATGTTTGTTATTGGCTGGGTTTGGTGGCCTCTGCTCTGAACTGATACCTGGGAGGCCTCTAATGATTTACCAGAGGTTGTTTTACATTGAGGAGTATGGGCTTTGGAGCCAGGTGTTCCACAGCCAAGTGTTATGTTGCAGATTTCACCTTGTAGATAATTCCTTAGACTTCAAATAGCTATTTGAAATCATAGAAGCAGAAGGAGGGGAAGAAAGAAAAACTGTAAAATGCCGCCTACGACACCTTCCAGTCAATGCAGGAATATTCTGCAGTAGTTAGTGCAGTCCTCTAAAATCTCATTTTAAAATGAGCTCCTTATCAGAAAAAGCAAAAAATAAGATTGCAGATCTTGTGAGATGTTTTTGCTTGTTAAGGAACCCACTTCTGGGGGTGGTGGGGGAGTGGAGGCAAGAGTTTTTTCAACCGTAACATCTCCATCAAGTGAGATATTACCCCAGTGATGATTGTTATGCCTAATAGTCATGGACAGCAACTTAATTCATCCCAGAAAGTATATAATGAAAAGCAGCACTGCAGTCTCTAAGATATGAAGCTTTCTCTGTTAAATTTGCCATGGATGGTTGGGTTCATCAGTCTGCATGCATCTTTGACTGATGTATCATGCTGGATGCTTTAGGCAAACACACTAATTAGTAGAACAAATAGAAAGCCCTGAGGATGCCCATGCTTAATGACATTGCCCATATTCTAAAATGTCTCTACGACAAATTACTCATTTCATGGCTGTAGGCAGTGCAAGTTAATTTATCTGAATCAGTTGCTAAGTTGAAGCATTCACTCTTAACAAGACACACTGCATTGTACCTTCCCAGGAATCTTTCCAACACTTTAGTTTTTGAACAAAAGTAAGAGAGAAGCTAGAAGAAACAGGCCAGGCCAATTCAGAGAGGAAAAGATATAGGGTGTATTGTAAGATGGAGTTAATAGATGCTGGTGGATTAGTTAACTTCTAGTCTGATACTATGTAAAAACAAAAAAAGCTGTGAAGAGAACTTGAACTCCTCAGAGGAGCTTTGAGTTAGAACCAGAACTGTGCCTCAGAAAAAAGGTATATTGCACAGAAGTGTGTGCAGCTCCTGCTGTGAATCCTTCACTCAGGTAATTGCTTTTCAATCAACCTCAGCAAAAGAAATGAGAATTCAAGTATGGAGAATAAAGCAAATTCACAGGTGTCTTATGCCAGTATGGTTATAGTTGTCATTTCCAGTTGCATATTGGTTTGTTTTTCCTCACTGACAAAGCTGATTGAGGAATGTGGATAAAGTGAACCTTGTTTCTCATAAAATAAATGAGCTGAACATAGCAGTCAAATGATACCCAAGAATCTATGGCATTAAATGAGTGACTATGGTGCAATAATTATCTAAATGAATGTGGCTGTTCTGAAGCTTGCTGCTAACCATCCTGCATAACCAAGTGTGCTCAGAGCTTCGGTAGCAAAAGCAAGCTGAATGTCATTGCTCTAAAGGTGAGGGGTCAAGCTGTCTTTGTACCGAGGGGGGTGGGGGGAGGTGGGAGTGGAGCAGTGAAGGGAAAGGGTTGAGTTGAGGCGGAGGACCTGGCAGATCACATGGGAGAGTGAGGATTGCTGTTCCCATCTCATTCAGTGGGATGAGAGAAACATAAAAAGCCACTTCTGCTGGAAAAGACCATTTACCCTCCCATAGCTGAGCCCTTCTCTCAGCATTCAGCCTGGCTCTGTGAGTGGCCTGGCAGAAGCGATGTGGCCTGTGCCACAGCCACTTCTGTGGGTGCCTGCCAGTAAGCCTTGCATGTTGTCATTCGGTGCAGTTACAGAGGTTTTGGCTGCCACTGCTTCAGAGGCATATGGGTGGACATTGCCAGGAATTCTGTATTTGTAGTAAAAGCTGGATGAGGTTTCTAACATTTGACTTTGTAACGTCAACTATATTGAATGTGTATTTTGAGGCCATGCTATTTCACGTACTTTGTAAATACGTAATGTAAAGACTACAGTATAGACAAGCTTGTAGTCCCAAAGCTCTCAGCAAGCAATTATTCAGAAAGGGAAATGCTGAGTATCCTCCTGCAGACCTTGAAGGGGAAATGCGTTTATTTGGCCAACAGTACTAGCTTGTTCTTTAACAAGTTCCAAAGGTCAGTCTGGAACCCCAGTGATTACCATCTGATACTAGTAAATGCTTCAATAGGTACGGGAAGGGCTCTGAGCTCCTTGCTCTTTCCCGTGCTTCCCTTGGAGCTGTGCCTAAGTGCAGTCGGATCTTGCGCTCTGCTGCGGCCTCATCGGAGAGCAAGGGTTCATTCAGGTCAGCCGACTGCGTGCCCTCCTGTGTGCCTGGCAGCCTGAAGCACCCAGGTGCTGGCCTAGGGTGCCTCAGTCCTTGCCCTGTGCTCCCCGTGCGGTGCAGGCAGAGTGCGCAGCCTCGGGGGTCAGCCCTCTGCAGGGAGGGACCCCAGGGCCTAGGGTAACTTTCTGTCCACTGTCGTAAACTTCTCTCGTGGGTTTAGGTAAGTCGCCCAGTGTCGCTGCGCCTCAGTGCTTCTCTGGTGAAGCCAAAACACCGATCCCTGCTCCTCCTGTTCTCGCCGGTTCGGCTCCGAGGCGCTCGCACGGTCGCTCCGCCGAGCGGCGGTCGCAGCCTCGCGTCCCCAGCCCGGGGCCGGCGGCACGCG
>VXAV01011615.1:24651-86806 GCA_013399715.1 Alectura lathami
GGCCCGGCTGGCGCTGCCCGAGCTGTGCGGGCGCCCAGGATGGCTGCGCGGCTGCGGCCCCTGGCCCTGCGGCTGCTGGCGCTGACCTTCCCCTTGGTGGCGAGGGGCTTCACCGACGAGACCCTGGAGAGAGCCGCCAAATCCGAGGGGTACTGCAGCCGGATCCTGCGAGCCCAAGGCACCAGGAGGGAAGGGTACAATGAATTTAGCCTCAGGGTGGAGGGCGATCCGGAATTCTACAAGCCTGGAAACAGTTACCGCGGTAAGTTGGCCGCTCCTTCCTTCCGATAGCAGCGGGAACGGGCAGGACAAGTGTCCCCGAAACTACGGCGAGTCCCTGCCTGTCAGCTCTGTCCCTCCTGGCGTGCGTGCATGTGTGTGTGGGCTAAGGCAGGGTAATGTGCTCCCACGCGTTACTTTATCGGGGATGCTTTCATGACAAGTGGGAGCGAGCTGGATTTCACGGGATCACTTTGCTTCCGAGCAATAACTCGATACTAAGAGGAATTTCCTCTCTATTATGAATTCTCTCTGCCGGCTAAGCTCTAGCTCAGCGTTACAAGTTGATGGGATACAAAATGCGCTCTTCCCCCGTTCACTCTGGGAATTCTTCCTACCCCCTTCAAACAGGGTGCAGCGAGTAGGAGCTCCAACATCCAGCGGAAAGGAGGAAACTCGGAGCTGATTTTTCTTGCCCTGAAATATGAATGTTAACATAATGAGTTAGCATATGGGCAAACAGTGATGCAGCGTGCTGCCAGCTTCCCACATTTTGCACTTCTGTTTATCCCCCCCCCCACCCCACCCCCCGTTTTTTTTTTTTTTTCTTGGGGAAATGAACAGATGGCTCAAACAGGAAAGAGGCAGAGGAGAAGCTGCTAATGACCACTGTAAATAAGAAATGGAGGCATTCTTTCTCTACTGAACGTTTCACATACAATCCTTGCAATTAACTTCCAAAGCACACTTCAGTGTATTTTTCTGATTAATAGGTAAGGGTAAGTTTTGATCACTTTTCCTGCATCAGCATATAAACCCTTTGGAAATAAACCTTCTTGGAATACTCTAACTTTGTGTTTTAAAAGTACTTTGAAAAGAGAGTAGAGCTTTTATGTACCGTACCTAATCTTTATTATAGGCAAAATGAATGGTTTCTTGGGAAATCATCACTTTGGAGAAGCAATTTTGGGAGTTTCTTCTACGTATTTCTCCTGATCTTCCTCAGAGTCGGTGTAAAGAGTGATGTTTTCCCATTGCACAAACATAGGAGTCCTAGTACAGGTGGGGATAAAACAGTGTACGCATAGTGTAGCATATTCACCTAAATGGTGGGAAAAGTGTCTGCTGCAGTGATGAACTCATTTTGAGCATAACTTTGAGGGAAAAAAATTAACCACAAATCAATAACTGATACGTTTTAATGTGGTGTGAGGAAACGTGCATTTCCCACCAATCAGTTAGCTGCGCCAGACATTAGGGTTAGTACCTGGAGTCTGAACAATTTTGGGTTGTGTGTTGTTTTGATATGCCTACCAAGCAGGTTATAATAGTTGACAAGTTCTCTGACAGTGATAAATATGTTGATGTTCTTGGGAAGTTTGAGAATTTACTTCTGTGAAAGTATTCCTGGATGTTTTCGGTTGCCTGCCGAAGAAGAAGTTTCATTACATGGGAATGTATGGACAAAGAAAGTCCCAGATGAATTAGCAGAACTGATTTGGTGGACATAATAGGTCTGGGCATTAGGCGCTCGGTCAATGAAATAATCACCTATGTATATTGTAGCATCTAAAAATGAGAAAAAGACAGCTAATAAAAAAGTTGAAATGTAGTCCAAAACATGTGCCCAGGGTTTTGATATTTAATTTTACAGTATTCGGGTGGCACATAAGCTTACCTGAATGGTCCTTTAAGGATACTTTTTGAATGGCTGGAAGAACATAAGTGTTACCATAACTATTGCCATGAATCAGGTGTGTGTTAAAACTAGTAGCATTAAAGAAACTTCTAAGAGCTCATTGTCAAAGCAAATTCTATGGTACACCTGTACCTACATATGGGGTTATAGCGCATCTGTGAGGGTTTTAGCTGTAAATTACTAGATACACTACACTGCAGAAGATTTGCACAGCCTCAGCTGAGAGGGAGCCAGATCTCCCTGTTTCCATGGCCCCTGTTTGATCTAGTGCAATCTGGATGGTTGGCACATTCCCTAGTGGGCTTCTGGCATAAACCAGTGTTTATGCAGGGCGGATAGCACAGCAGCTAGCTCTGCGTACAAATCCTGTACTCCACCGCAGTGGAAGGCATAGAGGCATCCATGGGTCGTTGGTTGATGCGATGACCACCTCAGCCCTGCAAGCTGCAGGGACCGGAGGAAACTCTCGCTGTAGCACATTGCTGGTGTTGGACTCTGGAGACCACAGGTCACAGCCACTCTTCCTGCCTTCCTGCAGTTACTCACCTCTAGATCAACAGGGATCTATATGGATGTACAGAAGTCTTGCTTTTCATCTCACTGGAGCACTAAGAGAGAAAAGGCCCTGAGCAGTGAATGATCTCTTTGAAGGCACATGTACCTCCCCTGGACCCTGAACACTGGCAGCAGCACGCAAACATAACTAAGGACGCTTGCACCAGTCTCAGACAATTAAGATCAAGGCAGCAGTAGGCTGAGGAGCCATCCTCCTTTCCTCCCTCGTGTGTTAGACAGGAGTAATGGACATTGTGGTTTTCCCCCAAGGAAGGCGATACGACAGCTTTCTAGCATCTTGTTTGGAGCTCATGGTGCCGCAGCTTGCAAGCGGCCTTCTCCTGCCTGGCCATTCAGGCTGCAATGTCATTTCCTCTTCCATGCGGAACAGGCAGACAAATGCATGAAATGCGTGTGCTGGGCAGGTCTTCTTCTGGTACTAGGCTTGTGGGCACAATGCCCTGGGTTCGGGTTCCTCTCCAACCCACAGGTTAGCCTCGATATAGCTGCTCTTGCTTCCACTCAAGTGAAAGGCATGCATGAGCCACAAGTTTAGAAAGTGTTCCTGGGTGGTTAGCCCTGAAAGTAGTTGGTCTGAGCTCTATAGATGTGTGGGGTTAGACTAACAACTGCATGAGATTTCCAGGGAAAAAAATGGAGTAAGTTTCATCTTCTTAAAAATGTGACCTAGCTTCTAAGAAAAGCAGTAGTGCATCAATTCCACATGCTAATGTGCAGTTTCTTCCATGATATCCTGAAATTGTTATCCTGGTGAGGACAGGGAGGATGTGGCTAGCGTTGCTGCTATACAGATACGCCTTCTGTGTCGGTGCAGTTTCTAGCAGAATTTGCACTTGTAGGTCTCCTCACTTTCTCAGTTGTCAGGGACAAGCTGAGCAAATGTTGCATGCTACATTTACATCAAGTTTGGGACTATTAAGGAACACTGAATCTTTTTCTTTCCATTTCTTTCTTCTGCCCAATGCGCAAACGCTCTTTTCTGTGACTTACAAGCCTTCATTCTGTAAATACTTAAGCACTTCTCATGTTTTACAAGTTGTGAATAGAATTAGATTAATATTAAAGTGTATTTGTTGGTACTTGTGCAATGTATAACACAGGATGAGGAAAGTCAGATTCCTGCCCCAGACCAAAGCAGCAGTGGCTTCCATCACCCCACCCCTAGCTGGGGACCGGGGAAGGAAGAGCGCATTGAAGATGTGCCGGGCTTGTAAGGGAGTTAGGGATCTGCCGGGGGGGATGGCAACAGACAAAAGAAACTATTGATATGTATTCTTCCTTTTAAAGTGAAATCCTGAACTTTGAGACTGAGCCGATCCTTACGGGAAGTTCGTATTGTTCCGATGAGCGCTAGTTAACGTAAGCACTGCGGGAGGAATTCTCAGCTGTTCTTTAAAATGGCACAAGCGGAGCTGAGCCCAAGGAGAACTTTCAACTCTGTACGCAGCGAGGAGTTGCTGTCTCTTGTGAAAACCAGATGTAGTCTGGCAGCTCCCTGTGCAATGCAAGCCTGCCTTTTCCCGGCTGAAACAAGCAGCCGTGAGCCAGTAACTGCAGGACGGTCACCATGCAGGGCTCTGCCCTTCGGAGCAGCTCACGAACAGCCTTGCACTGCGGCGGTGTCCCCGCACAGCGGGAGCTCAGCGAGTGGGCAGAAGCGTTCCCAGCTCAGATGTGAGCGTTTGTCCTGGCCCAGCCCAGGGTAGCCCAAAGCGGATGCATAAATCCCGCAGGACCCCCTCTGCTCCGGGGGGTCACCCCCTCTGCTCCGGGGGGTCACCCCCTGCCATGCCCACTGCCCCCCCGCTGCAGAGGCACCCCTGGGCTCACGGGGTGTCCCTGTGGGGCTGGACCCGGTGGAGCTCCCTGCCTGGGGTTTGCCTGGTTCCCCTTCGCAGCTGGATGTGAGCCCTCGTCCAGCTGAGAGCACAGCTGTGTGGATGTGCAGGGGGAAGGGCAGGACCGCTCGTGTCCGAGGAAGCATGGATTTATTCTGGGTTAAAACGGCTGTGTAACCACAGCATGAGTATTTCTAACCCCAGGCGTTCAAAAAGTATGAGTCAGGCTTTGGAATTCTCTGCCCTTTTTTTTTTTTTTTTTTTTTTTTTTTCCCCCTCCTCCACTGATGGCTTTTGTAGCATTTCAGTGGCCACTGTTTTATAGGTAGGGTGTTCAGTTTAGGATTTTGAAAACTGCTTGGTTTGAGCTGTACAGTTGCAAGGAAAAGGATGAGAACTGTTGAGTCAATTCACAGCTGGATTCTCTGTTTCCTTGCATAAACATTTAAGTATTGCTGGTGTAACCTTTTACTCATAGTGATTCAGACTTTTGAATTACATATACTATATGGAAAAAGTTGTTGCATGTGGAAGACCTTTATGGCAATTATTTTTTAGAACTAGTGTTCAAGTGAGTGCAATGGGTTCATCCTCACTGAGTGCAGCAGTGATGTTTTCAATTACTGCATCTGGCCATGGATTTTCATTTAGATGGGGCTGCAAACATTTGCAAAATTGAGCTAATAATACTAATTATTGGGCAGATAATGAATTAGTAACTTGGAGTAATACTTACAAATCAGAAATTTAAATGCTATTACGCTGCTACTCAGTCCTTGTATATAAAATGTGAATTTCTTCCTCCCTCGAAATGATGAGGTTTAACTTCGTTATAAGCTTGCATGGAACGAACAGAAAAGTGTGCTGAAGATGATGAGAGTTGGGGGACTTGCTGTAATGCCCATCATTACTTTATTTTCATATGGGTGTCTACCAATAAAACAATAACTCCCCTTGGTCTAAACATGGCCCTTCCAATTTTTAACCCTTTTGTATGTCTCTCCAATCCTTTTTTCACAGGTAATCAGAAAAGTTGCATGTATTTCAACAAAGAACGTGAGTTTGGGGCCCAGACACAGCTGCATAATGCTAGAAATCACCAAACACCCTATTTTACATTTTTTCCACTACTGAATTTCTAGATCAAAAAGGTGTCCATGTATTCCACACGAACTCTGAACGTTGTCTGAAATCAGTATATTTTCTGGTCTATCTGTCACCGTTAGTGCTGTGTTTCGACTCTTCCCGCCCTGTTTGTGTGAGAGGCAGTCTCTTGTGAATACTTCTCTGTAAAGCAGCATTGGCAGTTGTGGTTTGCTTGTGGGAACTGTGGGTGATCTTCAGATTTTGTTGTGCCAGTCAGCATTTGAGAGTGACAATAGTGTATTACAAGCAATGCTGTCTGCATCATGCTTGGAGTAAAAGCTACTTAGAAGGATTTGTAGTCTTGTTTTCTGACTGTTTTCCTTTAATTCAAACAGAATCTTCCCCTAACATTTATCTCTGTTTCAGCCCATGATTTCTAAAAGGTGTTGAGAAAGGTTCACTAATTTTAAAATCCCACAAAACTCCTGCCTCAAAGCTCTGCCACATCCCCTTTTTCCTTACAACAATCAGAGGACCCATGGCTGATATGTAACTCGAGTGCTGCTGAGTGATGCTTAGGTACTGGTGATGGCCAACAGGTCATACAAAGGTGTCTCGCACCACCGTAAAACAAGGGATGCAATCTTGATGCTGTGCGTGGTAAAATCAAATGAGGCAGCTTTATTTATTTACTTCACATTATTTCCTTTCTGCGGGCGGTTCCAATCAGTGACAGCTTTCTGGTCGGGCTTGGAGAGTGGAAAAAGGTGTTTTGCTGATGTGTAGGATGCTTTGGGAATCCAAGCTGTCAGTAGAATCATAGAGGTCAGTTTTCCACCTGAGTTGAACTTTTGTGCCCTCTCCTGCCCTGCCTTGAGGTGTCGAAAGAAGAAGGATAGTTGTGGAGCCAGCGCCTCCGTTGTCTGGAATGCTGCGCAGAGTGCAGCTGAGCTGGGGCAAGCAGTATGGCCGTACTGCTTTACGGGCAAACGCTTTATGTGTGGTAGCGCCTAGGTTCTTGTCTGTGCTCACAGAGGGACAAAAGCTGAAGCCAAATGTTTTAGGAGATGTTCCTTCACGTAAGAACAAACAAAACAGGGGAAAAAAAAAAAAAAACAAACCAAGAACAATACCATGAAACAACCTCCTGTAGAGCTGAGCAGATTTGCAATCTGTTCAGGAAAAAAAGGGGGCATGAAAAAAATAACTGAGTTGCTTCACATCAGTATTCTGCTAGTGCTTTTCAGTTTATGTGGAAACTTGGACTGAACATCTTTGTATTCTGGCTGGCTCTGCTCCATGTTGTTAGTGCTCTAGCTTTTGTTAATGCCAATTTAAAACACACGTTTCTCATTGAACTGTAGAACGATGCACATGACTGAGTTCACAATTAATAGCGTGTTTTCTCTGCTTCTTGTATTTCAGTGACGCTTTCTGCTGCCACTCCTGCATACTTTCGAGGATTCACCTTGATCGCTCTCAAGGAAGGAAAAGAAGGTGACAAAGAAGAAGACCATGCAGGAAGTTTCCAGGTGAGAGATCCTTCCCTACATGTATTTCTACGAGTTTTTTTTACTTTACGCTGGGCTTGCAGGGAGGTATCACTTGCACAAGAGAATGCAGAACATGCTGAAGTAGGCACAAATATTTGTGGATGCTGACATGAGAACAGCGTAATCTTTTCTATTCCACACAACCACTTCAAGAGGTCAAGGCTTTTCTACATTTATTTCAACTCACAGTTAAACATGTGCATTGATTATTTGAAGCACAGCCTAGGACGCCTGAATTTGTTATCCAAAGTGAATATGAAATTTGTTCCTGTTTTGCTCTCTGTATTTCTTTGCCTGGAAATTCTTACCCATTCACATGTAGAATACTCTTCTGAGGAGTGTGCTTGCTGTCATGACTGTTTTATCAGTCACAAATTAGGTTCTGCTATTTTATTGATGCCTAGTAGTACTTAAGTTAAGGAACACATGCGGTGGGATGAAATCTTTATCAGAAAGATCAGAATCCAGAGACATGATTCACAAAATAGTATTTCCAGCTATTTCAAGATCATATTGCATGAAAAGAATTCTGGAGCTTGAGAATACATATATTTATGGAAATAAATAGAAATTGTGTAGCTTTGTTGTTGCCCAATATTGAGGTATTGTTTGCTGTTTGACTTCCAAAATCTCTACATACAGATTATGATCCTGATTATAGTTCACAGGATGGGTAATGATACTGATATTAATTTCTACAATGATTTATAGATTAAAATACATAGTTTTCTACTAAGAAACATCTCTTTGTTATCATTTACTTTTGGGCTACCAGGAGGCAAAAATCACCTTAATCCTAGCATCTCTTCCTAAGGTGTCTCCTGTTTTTTGTTGATAGCAAATATGTTGTACAAACTCAGTATGTGTTCGAGTATTTGTTTACTTATCAAGTTTGTCTGGAGGTATCTTTCTAGTTTTCATAAATTTTCTAAGAAAATGTGGAAGAAATGAGAATATAATTGATGTTGGAATAAATCTATCTTCCTTAAAATGAAATATTTTCCTAATACTATCTGAGAGATCTGTTCAATATGGACTTCTCAAAGTAAACTAGCATTAAAGCCTCAGCTGATGTTAAGAAGTAGAAACAGTCTGCTCCTTCAATTTTAAAGGAAACTTGTCACCAATAATTTCTCTATTTCAGTTGATAACATCTCTATCCCATTGCTAACGGGAAAGTCTTGGCCCAAGTTCTTCCATTATGGCTAGGCGTAAGTCTAACTCACAACAAAGTGAGAAAACTTGCAAAGCTTTGAAGCACAGAGCAGGAGACAAATGGAAATTCAACCCAGATCAAAAAATAAAAAATCTAATGGATCTCAGTGGAGGAAAGACTATTTAATTAGCTTTATTATATCAGTTGCAATCTGAAGTCATTGTTGTAACTGGCAGATGAGTTTCAAATTTTATGCCTAACTAGATTTGTATTTCTGTGGTGCAAGCAGTACTCATTGTGCTCATCCGACATCAGCACAATTAGCTGAAGCTCGTTCAGATAGTGCCAGCCGGTCCTGCCTGTGTTCGTACAGGTTTAAGGCTTTTATTGTTGTAACCAGTGAATGCTTAGATGTCAGTGACAGACACCGATGGCTCCCGTATCATGGCTGGGTGCTAGTAACTGGAGGAGAAAAAGAGAAGCTGAGTACAAAGGTTTGCACTGTTTGCATTTAATGTGAAGATCCTAGTGGTGCCTAACCAGCTTTGCAGAATTGAAAACAAACCAACAAACAAACAAAAAACAAAGAGACAAAAAAAGCACCTGTGTGTACAATCAGTTGCATGCCATTTGCAGTTATGGATTTCCAGTGCTCAAATGGAGAATATGTTATCCAATGAATTAGCTAATGGAACAGAAGTCAGTGAAAATTGCTAAATAATGACAAAAGAGTAGATGCTACTCCTGGCATGAACCTCTCCCTCCACAAGGAGATATTTACTGTTCAAATAATAATCACAGCGATGCAGGGAACATAAAATGCACTACATGAAGCAAAGTGCTTCACTGCTATTAGCAAGGCTTTGTAGTGTAGCCAGGATAGATGGAACCTGAGGTTGACAAACAAGGCATTTCTTCCCTCCCCTCCCCTTGGAGAGCATAAGACACTATTTTCAAGCCTGTGAGTGCCACTTTCCCATTATGAGATATGGGTTTCACTGACATTCATGGGCAAAGCCTGAACCAGCGCCGTGCTCAGGAGAAGATCACATGAGGTCATGCCTTCTGGTTTGTGCAGCTGTTGAGCTTTGTACGGAGCAATGTGTGTAATGCTTCAAAATAAAGTAGAGGGAGGAGCGTGTCCTAGAGTAGCAAGGTGTTAAGTGAGGACTGGTATCTCAGCAACTGGTACAGCCGTGGTATGCTCGGGGCATGAGTGCATGGTTTTAGGGGTCACAGTCACGATGCAGCAGGTTTTGCTCTGCAGCCCCTTGCAAAGGATGAATGTGCCACCATGGGCTGCCCTGAGTTTGCCTATCAGGGTCTTTGCTCTTTCACAGCCTCTTCATGGCTCATTTACTTCTGTCTTGACTGCAAGTCAGCAGGAAAGGTCAGTCTTTGTTAATCATTAAGCTGCTGGGTCTTGATCCTATAAATAGCATGGCTGTTAAAATTCTTGGCTGGACAGGTATTTTCTCCTGTACTTCTTTTGGTTACGTTTGTACTTGTCATGGAGTAGAGACCGTTACAGAAGAGTGGTTTGTACACTACCTTCTAAATCTGTTTTTCACCAAGACAATCAAGATTTTTGGTCTGATGTTACTATTTGTGCTTTACTAATGTGGGCAAACTTTTTTCTTTGTCCTTGTAGCACTCCCAGGGCACAATTTGGGTTTAAAATAAATCCTGCTGTTTCCTGCTAACACATGTTACATTAAATAGAGCTGGGGAGTTAAAGATGCCAAATTCAGTCATGGAAGTGCGGGGATGTAGTATATGGCTCTTACTTACGCCAGTGGTAACTGCAAAACTCAGGGGTGCAGTGCAGCACTCTGAAAGCCTGGGATATTGTGTCCCACTGGTCTCTTTGCGCAAGCTGTTCCCAACTGTTGTTGTGCAGAGTGCTGATCCTTCTGCTCTGTGAGGATTAGCAACAGTCTGCAAATTGTTTGAAGGCAATTTGAGGGCAAATTATACTCGAGGGTAACAATGAAGCACTGATAGACTATAGAACAGGACCTATACAGGCCATTTTAATCAACATGTATATGCAGTGTAATGCGTTTAGTTTGGTAAGTAATGTAGAATAATAGAAATGTAGTGCTGAACCTCATCTCAACCATCTGCCTTCTCTGAGGAAGAATAAATGATCCAAGGAATGTTTTCTGAATCTTTTCCTAAGGAGTGTTCAGCAGCATCAAAACATAATCTCCAAGTGGCCCATTGAATAGCCCTTCAAAGTGTTAAGTTTTATGAAAAGTTCAAGAGGAACTGTATAGTTTTTCCTAATGTCTAAAGTGAGTCTTCACTGATAGTGGTTAAATTGTTCTCTTATCAGGTAATCCTCCAAAATCAATAATTTTCTTGATATTTTTATGAAATAGTTGTTTTGAAGTTTCCCTTAACCTCTCTCCAATTCGTTACACTTTCCACTTGCATCCTTTTCAAATTATCTTATTTTCCTTGTTGATCAACTGTAGTCAGTTGTGCATTTTATATTGTCAAGATGTGAATTCAGTCTTATTTGTGTTGTCCAGAAGTGTAGGCAGTAGTCAATTTGGGCCCTCAGCATATGACCAAATGGAATTCAGACACAGTACTCCTTTAGAATATCATAATTCCCTTTTCATCATGCAGAATTCCCTGTTTTGGCATAATCAGCCTTTAGATTCTTGTGTTATGCCTGCTGTTTTTGTGGTGTTTTACTGTTGAAAGCTTCATGTACGCTGCAGTAATGAAATGATCCTTTTACCCTGCTAAGGAAAAAGGTGGGTTTTTCTTTCTTTGCTCTAGAGTGAATCAGAAGTTCTTAGTTTAGGTCATTGAAGTTTACCACCCAACACTGAAAAAGCAATGTAAGAACAGGAGCAAGAGTGAAGGTTTTGTTAAAAATACAACACTTAAAAGCTAGGTGTGTCTGCTAAAGCAGGAAACATGGAAGAATCTTGGAGCAGTGGCAGATGAGTAAGGCAAGTGATCCTTTGTCCTAAGTCATGCTTCGTGAGGTTTATCCTGCAGCTGCCCCCAAACATTGCCTTTGTTTGCTGGTCATTTCTTTTGATGCTGTTTCCCGGACTGATGGGTTTACCAAAGCTTTTAGATTAAAAGGTTACAGGCTCTTTAGAAAAGCAGAACCTCTGTTGCTGTGTTCCAGCGTTTTACAGGACTTGTGCATCTTCTTAAGCAGTTGATACGCCGCATTTTGAAAGAAGTGGTCTTAAAAGGCTTTTAGCTGTGTGTCATGATTCATTAGTTCTTGTATGCAGTTAGTTTGTATTTTGTTATTTAAAAAAATTCAGTTATTTATTAAGCCTTTTATTGTTAGTAGCCATGGTTGTGTTTCTTTGCTGTTTTTTTTCTTTTTCTTAAACCTCGTATCCGTGCACAAGCATATCAGGCTGTTATGGTTTAACCCAGCAGACAGCCATGTACCACACAGCCATTCGCTCACACCCCGCTTCCCGGTGAGATGGGAGAGAGAATCAGGAAAGAAAAGTAGAACTTGTAGGTTGAGATAAAAACTAAGACAGAAGGGGAAGAGACATTATTATTACTGTTATTTGTATAAATACTCGAAACAAGTGGTGTACAACGTAGTTGCTCAGCACCTGCCAACTGATGCCCAGCCAGTCCCCGAGCAGCAGCAGCCCCCCAGCCAACTCCCCTCCATGTTTAATGTTTGCATGGTGCCACATGTTATGGGATATCCCTTTGGCCAGTTTAGGTCAGCTGCCCTGGTTCTGTCTTCTCCCAGCTCCTCATGCTCCCTTGGTCCCCCTCACTGGCAGGACAGTACAAGAAGAAGAGAAACTGAAATGTCCTTGGCTCTGAACAGCAATGCTCGGTAACAACTAAACATCGGTGTGTTATCATCATTATTTTTCTCCTAAGGCCAGAGTATAGCATCATACCAGACACTATGAAGAAAATCAGCTCTGACCCAGTAAACCCATGACACAGGCAGTGAATAAATATCTTTTCCTGAGGTGGATGAAATGATGTAGTTCAGAACTTTTCGTGTGTTCTGCTCATGTTTGCGTTCTGTACATTGCCTTTCCCAGCACCTTATTGCTGGAACAGTCAGTCATCTTACTGCCTATGAGCATATGGAATGACGGATTTTTACTCTGAATTGATGTGAAATGTTCAGTCATCCCGTGGTTTGCAAATCATGTGGGATTGATTTCCAGTTCATAGTAAAATCATATAGTTAAGCTTCTTAGTAAAGCTTCCTCACACCACTGAATGAAAACATAATGTTCCCATGTAGTTAAAATTTCAAACTTGGAAGTTCTTCAAGGTTTTCATGAAGGAGAGTTGAGAGATTACAAGCAGGAAATTTAATCATCAAGTGACGGGTGAAGGGAGGGAAAGTTAAAAAGGGATGGACGCTATTTCCTTGTAGCTTTAAACCTGGTAATTGCATGGCCACCACTTGTGTACCTAGCTTACATTTATCAGAAAAGAACACAAAGCTGCGTGCGTCAGCTTCAAAGAGAGACAGATGCTGTACCACCCCCAGCCCGAAAAAGGGTGTGTGTGTTCAGTTGCATCCAAACCCTTAAATGAAAATTCTCTTTCTGGAGTTTTTGATCAGCAGTCCTGCCACCAGCAGGAGATAAGTCAGTGTGAAACAGCTGTGTGCAGTCATTATATTTATGATCCAGTGCTGTTACAGAAATGTCTTAAAGATGAAAGAATCACAATATGCTGGGTATATGATTTGGAGACTGAGAAGGGAGAGATGAATTTTGAGTCTGTAAAATTAAATGGTGTGTTTAAGTCTTCTGGGCTTTTTCACTTGCCAGAGTATTCCTGGATTTCTACTGAAATCCAGTCTTTCCTTGTGGCTATTTGTACAAGAATCATTGTGTTCATTATTCAAGACAAAAATAATAATAATAATAAAAAAAGCTTTAGCTCCCATTTTGCGTGGGATGGAATTGATTGTGCCTGGTGGAAAGTCGCACGTATTTTCTAGAGCTCCCTGATCTCTATATCATGATAGTCAAGGATTAAATATAAGCTTAGTAAAATACTCTGCTGCAGCAAGTTCTAGTGATTGGAAAAAATGTGACAAACACTTTGAACAAGATTACATATAAAAATCTCCAGTACACTGGAAGAACTGGATCTGAACCCCCTCACTAGCAGGGTTTTAGTTTAAAAAAAAAAAAAAATTGTCTTGCTTAAGACAGTAAAAGATTATTGTGTAAAACTAGAGTGATGAGCACTTGGAACTTGCAGAAGAAGAACAGCTTTGTAGTAGCAATGACTTGCTACTGATGAGGCTGTAGAAAAAACAAGTTAAATTCCAGTCAATGTAATTTTTTTTTCTTTTTTCTTTTTTTTTTACCCTTCCTTTGCATTTACTTTGTTCTGGTTTTGAACTTGTGTCTTAAATAAGGTAATCATTTTGCTTTTTTTTTAAAAAAAAAAAAAAAAAAAGGTTTGTTATACCATGGGAATTCCCTCAAATAATTTTGTATGTAATTGCCAAGTCTTGTAGAATTTGTTATTGAAACTATACAATTGCACAGCTAAAGCCAGAAAATATAAGAAATTTCTGAACATTGCTTTGTATGTTTGATTATAGTGGAAGTACTAGCTAACACATCTAGAGGAAGAATACTAAATTGTGCTTATTTGGAATACAACTTTGCTGCTGAACACAAATGGGTTTCATTTCTTAGCCTAGGCTCTTTCTTGCTTGGAAGTTTTCATGTAGCTTCCTGGCTTTTTGTGCAATAGGAAAAGAGGCTTTCTGCTGAGAGCCTGCTAGGATTTATGTGGACTCCTGCCACGGATGCTGGGAGGATGACAGTCAACAGGTACAAGCTGAAACAAGGCAGGTTAAGAGTGGATATAAAGCAAAACCTTACTCTGTGTTGACAGGCAATGGCACAGATTGCTCAGAGACTGTGCGATCCCTGTCCTTGGAGGTTTTCAAGACTTGCCTGGATACAAGTACTTTAATTTGTAGCAATGTATTGTGATAATTGGAGATATGAACAGATAGCAATGCGCCTGGCCCTGCCCAGTGCCCAGTAGTTATATGCGGTCTGTATTGAGGTGTGCACACCCTTCCATATGGGCTTTTGAATCCATCTGAGTAAGTTCACAGTTGTTGATTTCATATCTAAAAGCATGCCTTTGTATATCTTTCTGCTAAATATCCCTATCCTAGGTATGGAAACCAGAAGACCTCATTGCTACTGTTCCGCCCTTTAATAGGGCTTGCTTGTGCTGATGGAAGATTGACTGTGTAACCCTGGGTTCCCCTCAGCCAGCTCCATTTTGACTATGCTGAACAGTTGTTTGTGAGGGTTTTCTTGTCTTTAAATCATTTGTTTGTTTATTTATTTATTTGGCTTCTTTTTCTCTTCTGTGGTTTGTTTGTTCTTTTATTTTTTTTGTCCCCCCTCCTTTCTTCACTCTCTTCCTGTCTCTTTGCTTAGCTGTGGAAAAGATTGTCTGGTTTCTGGCCATGTAGTTTTGTCTTCTTTCTTTGTTTAATCTAATCTTACTTATTCTGTTTTCATTATATCTTTTTTTGCTTGCTAAGATAATGTTCTTCCCTGACAGTAACTTCAAATGGTGATTGTGTTGCACTAAGAGCTTTTTTTTTTCTTTAGTAAGGGGCTATGCCTAGATCAATATTTTATTTGTTGATATTGTAAGTTGTGCTTTCAAAACTAACAACAACAAAAAAACCACCACTACCTGCTCCCCAGGGGAAAAAAAAATAAATTGGGAAACATGCTTCTTGAGATATTAGCTAAAACTCTAGAATCTTTTTCAGGCTGCGTCATAGAGAGGTATCAGAGCTGCCTGCCTAAATTTCCTGTGAAAAGGATTATCTGCTAGATTATTCTGTTCCTTGGGTTAGCATTAACTGCAAGACCTGCTAGTCCCAGAAGACTCCTGAAGAGACTCATCAATTATTGACTTTGGCAACTCCATTTTATGTGGGACGATGTGTAGATGGGAAATGACACCTGGAAGCACCGTCCTTTTCTACCTTGGAGACTCGGGTCTGACTGTCCACACATCAGCATTGGGAGCACCCCTATGGGCCTCTTGGGGCCATTTGGCACCTTACAGGAGTTCTCTGTGCAGATCTTGCTTCCAGACCCGAGGCCAGTTTTGCATATGCAGTTATTTCATTCAGAGCAGAAGTCCAGTTGTGAGAGTGCAGATCCCACTAGCTCTCTTTCCTCAGCCAGTTGAAGCGGTGTGTTCTTCACCTTTAGGCAGTGTTGAAAAGTACATATCCATCTCAGTGACTCTAAAGGAGTGTATGTTAAATATCCTGTTCCTCCAGCCCGGGGAATCTACATAGTTCATTGTTATTCCAGTGTCAGTCTTTCTTTAGACGGTGACTCATTAACTCTGTGGCAACAGCCAGGTGCTTTACATAGGATAAATGTCATGGTTTACAGCTTCAGGTGTATGCAGGCTCTGGCTTCATCGATGCTTCAGTTCAGCATCTCTTTCTTAACTCCTAATGATGCCATCAGGCTTTCCTTCCTAAATTTCCCTTTTGATCTCATTTACGAGCTTCATCTAGGGCTCTCACCAATTACTTCAGACTCATTGTGGCTCTGCAGAGCTAGATCACCACTGCTATCTCCTTGGCTCTTATTGTCCCCCTTTAATGGTCCATGCCTCTGATCTTGTTGCTGTTCTGCAGCATCAGAAAACCTTCAGTGTGTCAGTTCCAATCAGCAGGACCTTAGAGCAAGTGCCTGTTCTTTGCACTTCCACTTGACATCAGGTTACAGGTGCTCCCTACTGATCTATCAGCTATCAGGACTACTTCAGCTGTCACTGCCTGTAATCCTAATTGTGCTAAGCTATGGACCTGGACAACCGTGCTACTCCCGTAATGGCAGAGGGCTTTTAAAAGGAAAAGATATTCTGGCAAAATGTGCTCTTCTTGACACTTCTCTCTAGGTGAGCACTGCCAGCTCTCAGACTACAAGGGCTAGACTGAAGTATAAAATTACATGTGTACATGAGTCTTCTCTTGTCTTGTGGGTTTCTTTCTTCCCTTTCAAGTTTTTTTTTTTTTTTTTTGGTGGTGGAGTGGAAAGGTGTGGGTGTGGAGATGGTGGTAGAGGCGATGGTAGAGATGGAGGCTTAACCTGACTGCTTCTCCTGGCTATATGGACTTACACGCTATTTTAAGAAAATCCTGTTTTCAGTCCTTTAGAGTTTTGAGGAGGGAACACACGCACCAGTAAAAAGTGTCCCAGTTAAATGGTCGATGAGTGTTTGTTTTTCTCCTTAATTAATGGTCTTGAGAGCTTCAGGGAGGTGCTAGTGGCTTAGAATTGGAATGGCTTTTTTTTTTTTTTTAAGTTGAGGAATTTGTCTGTGACTAGTTTGTGAATGGCTGTTACAGAGAAAACCCTTCAGCTAATCTTCAGAAAATATTGGAGATCTTCAGTTCTCCAGTAGCTGTGAGGCAAGTCAGTTCTTATCACAACTCATTACTGAATTCTTTGCTACCAGACTGAGTTTAGTTTGCTGTGCCATTTGCCTTGAGAATCACTTTGAATTTGGAAGGTGATTTTGCATTACTCATGTGACAATATATTTAGCTTTCATTATTCTGGACAGCATGTATACCCTTCTCAGACCCAGATGCAATCCACCCTGACATCAATCCTCCTCCTTTGTAACTGTTTCCTTTCTGATGATTGTAGGAAGCTCTCAGTGTTTGCAAAGGGATACGATTTTAACTTCCATTGCTGTCCTGAATGGTTGTAATTGATTATTTTCTCTGCTGTGATAGCTCTTTCTCATGACCTAACAACCCAGGATCATTAGTCATCTGATCACAGTGTGTTTACTTTACATCGGAATGATGTAGACTGTGTCCTGAGTGCCTCTCGGTGTACCACAGGACGCAAAATCCAGATGGTGATGAACAACATTGCTGTTTTGTCTTACAGCCACAGTGATGCAAGATCTGTTAAGGGAAATGACCATACATTTTGATTCTGTTACATTTGCCATGTCTGCTCTTTGGTGCTTTATCCTAATATAGCTTCGTACATGCAATCATGAATAGAAATCCAAATAATGTCCTTGGAATGATAGGAAAGGACTTATAAAATGGAAAAAATCTTCCTTTTCATTTTAGGCACATCAGATGTTTTGCTTCAATGCTAGTATTTACTCGAGAGACTTTGCAGATGGGTTTCTGATTTGGACGCTTGATTTTCTTTGGTTTCTTTTCTCTAAAATCTTAAAGGTAAAGCCAGAATGCATCTTTAAGGTGTCTCCTTTCCTTGTCTGGGTTGAGACTATTTGGAATCCAAGACCAAACAGCCATATAACATTACTTTTCCTCCCTGATCTACTGTTGCAGAACTCCAAGAGTTTGTCTCATCCAGTCTGTTTCCAGTACAATGCTGGATTGCATCAGGATAAAGTGTGACCTTGTTCCTCACTGGTCGGTGAAGTCTGAGATTTTAAAGATATCGTTAATTGAAGTTACTTACACAGAAGAACATATTTGGACAAATGGACCAAGTGCTTTCATCAGAATTTCCCCTGATCTGTCACCCCACATCCTGGTTCTCCCCAATGGTTTGACATCCCCTCAAACTAATGATCAGCTGAAAGGTATTTCTTTCCATCAGTGTTAACTCCTGCCAGAGAGGTTCTCAGTGTTCATCCCCTACCTAACTAATTTGGGAAAGGCTTCCAGAGGCTCTGTCCCAGTGAGCCATCCCACCTTCACTGGGTGGGAGACTGGTGCTGGTGCTGTCTGTTCTCCAGCACCCTTTGTTTCCCACTTGCACTGCTCCCAGCCTGGCCCCTGCATGCCCCTTGCATCTCATTCTGTGGGGATTGCCTAACTGTTGTCATCGCTGCTGTGAGATTTGTGCTTTTATTCCTTATTTCTCATCTGCTAAATTGTTCCCTGACAGATTTGCCTATGTTCCTATGCAAGATTCTCATCTCCTTCAGCACACAAAGCCAGGAGATCTGGCTTTCACTCTAGCAGGAGACAATGTGATCTCTGCCCCTCCTGTTTCTTGACTTGCTTCCTTAGTTCTGAGCCATTCCTTAATAAAGGGAGAGCCCTTTCCTTCCACCAGGGAACAGGCGCTTGTAAACCGTCTCAGTAATGAGTTGGGCAGCTTCTCAAGTTGTTTATGGCTGTTTCCATCCTCGCTGGCTTCAGGACAGCTGATTATCGGATTGACTTGCAGGAGCTTGACTTACCAGTAGACCACTGCAAAATGAAGGTTGTATCTAGAAATGATGCACTACTCGATGCTATACTCATGCAGTTTTGGTTTCTGAAATGATTTCTGGCTTCTCCAAGTAATTGTGCTTGCGGAGGGACCTATCGCTGTAATTCCTCCACGGTATAATATCACAAATCATTGAAAGGGGACAGAAAAGTTACTTACTTTCCTCACAGGTGGGCAGCATTTTTTTTTTTTGTTTGTTTTTTAATTTCTGTTCTTTTACTGTATATTTCCAACTGTCCCCCTTTCTCCTCTGCTCTCTATTGCCATTTTCAGTTACTGAGAGAAAGTGAAATCATTTGTTCCACTTTGCTTTTCTCATGGCTGTACAAGGGGGCAGGGTATGAATGTACACTGCAAGTAGAGCAAAAGCAGAACTTTTTTGCTTAGGTACTTTTGATTTCAACTTGCAATTGAATGCATATATGTGCAAGACATTTCAAGAAGCAATTATTACTGGTCTTTCTATACAGGATTTTTTTTTTTTTTTTTCCAAGNAATATTCTCTATTTTTCTGTGTAGCTACTTTCGATAATTAAAACAGCAGTGTATTAGAATTAATTTTCATATGAAAATAAATCAACAATAGCAAAGAAATTCCTGATCCAGTTTCACAAAAGCCAGAGTTTGGCTCTTGAGAATGCTTTTGATGGCACTCAGTAATGAGAAAGGGAAATTCCCTGCTGGTATAGAGCTACCATTTTGTCCTTCTTTCCTGCATTGTCACTGTGGGTAGGGTCATTATGAAATCTCTGGCAAGCTCATCCTAGCAGACTGCTTACTAATTTGTAGGCTGTAGGTGTAAATTGAAAAGCCTTCATCCTGCTTCTGTTTATTTCACAGATTGAACTGGGCTCCAATTATTCTCATCTGTGTGAATTGAGGCGCTCTTGTTGCTCTTGCCTCTTTTTTGTCCTTGTGGGTGGGCATAGCTCACTTGGACCTGCATTTCTTTTGAAAAGAATAATTTAAAAGAATGAGTACATAAGAAGTAGTTTTAGTACTTACTGTTCTAAACTTCAATGATTATACATCTTGTTACAGTGACTGGTGTAGTACAGGTTACTTAGGGCACTGCTAGTGTTTGATTTGTCAGGCACACATCAGGGTTTTGTTCTGTTGAAGCTCATTTAATCATTTTCTTTTTTAAATTCCAATTGTATAAGTAAAGCTGTCTCTGCTTGTATAGGAGGCTTAATTATACCCGATGTTGCTTGGTTTAGCCTGTCTCCAACCTGCTTTGGCTAACCTACTACTTCCTAAAGAGGGAAAAAAAAAAAACAGAAGGGGGACATAAAGTAGCAAACAAATGCTGAAAGTAGAGGAATACTTTATACTGTGACCTGTTTTGAGCAATAGGTCACTTTCTTATGAAAATTAGCTACCTATTTTGTATAATTAATGGAAACAGCTTTCTGGAAGCTGCAGGGAGGTATTTTAATAGTTGCTAAGGCAGCAGATTGCCTCTTATAGATGTACAGCGAGGCCAGAGCCAAAAAAACATGATATTGTGGGAACCCTTGATGTAGGAATAAAGCAAGAACCCGAAGACAGTAAATTACCCCTCCCCAGTCCTACCTGTTAAGAAAATTTGCCCACACACTGTGCTAAATCCCAGTATTATTAAGATAATCATAAATGTTTTCTGTAGTTGCTGTATGCATAAGACCAATGCATTTTTTTTTTTGTCTGTGCAAAATTTCTTGGCTTCCTTTGAGATTCTTTCAGTAACCTAGTTTTCTTATCCACAAAGGTTATCCAAAGTAGGTACATGAACTAGAATTGAGTTATGGAATGTTTAGACAGTGGGATTATATAATACACTCTGCTTCAGATATTGAGTGTTCCAAACAATAATTTAGAACATTTCTCTTTGAGGTTGTATAGGTATTTTCATCCTTAAGAAAAATCCTATAAACTGTCTCCTCAACATTATATACATATTTATCAACTTTCTTCTTTTAGCTCATCTGATGCTCATCAGCTCATCTAATTACATTAGTTGTAAAGTGTATTAAACCAACATGATAAACAACCAGCTTTGTACGTGGTGCAGATGTTATGCAACTGCCAGCTTCCACAGAAAGAACACAGTGTACGTCACCACATCTTCTTAGGTTTCTAAACCCATTTGCCTCTAGCTGCCGAGTATGAAAGAGATTTCACATTTTGGTTGTATTGGGTTTGTTATTCCCCCAACAATGTGAAAGAAATTTCAGGGGTATGACCATTGCTGCTCATATTTTTACACCCATACACGTCATGTACAAAGAACTGTTTATGCCTGATCCAGATAAGCCAGAATGACATAAGCCTGGGAAGGACGGCTGCAGGAGTAAAAATATGGAAAACATACAAAGTCAGGGTGAAATGCTGAACTCACTTCACAGTTAAGGTACTTGACTGTTAATGAAAACTCTTTTATGAAGTTAGAGAAATCATTACTAAGTTTTTATTCAGATTAAAGTTACTGAATCTGGTCCTAAAGGTTTTCTGTGGCTGGTGCTAGCAGACTTACATCTACCTTTATGGATGTAATACAGCTTTGAAAAACGCTTTGATACTGCCTTTCTGCTGAAGATTTTGACATTTTTCTGTAAACTAAATTCCATAAACATTTTCATAGAATGTGGATTTATCATAACAACTTTACAGAAAACTAAACTGTGGTGCAACTTAATCAAGATGACAAATCACACTTTAACCATGATTAAACTTCACTGCTTCTGTTCTTTCTGTAGCGTTTGCCTCTTGAGTCGAGAATGTTTAGTCATCTTTCTTCTTGTGTGTAAATATACTGCCCTTGCATAAAATAACAATAATTTGTAAAAATGTATAACATTCCTCCTATGAGTGTAAAATATAACATGAGGATTTTAAAACAGAAGAGTGCAGTCTAATATTGTCTGTTTGCTGGGGTCCCCAGAAGCAGTTCCAGTAATGGCAGCAGTCGTACTGGTATGTCATCGGAAAGATAAGCAAGTCCTTTTTACTACAAGATTTGAATGACAAAACCCCTTCAAATGCTCTCTTAGCTCTCTAGGCTTGATCATTTAAACTAATAAATACATTTGGGTCCATGCTACATTTTAGTTCTTCCTGTTGCTGGTACAGAGTCTGAAATAGTAACACTAGCATGTATTCTGGATTAGTAAACTATATAATCCTACTGAGCTCTGTATAATATGCAAGTGTAGAGTATTAAAAAAAAAAATAGTAATAGTCTCCTTATGTATTAAATATGATTCCCTGCCTTTAATTTTAATACTTGTCTAGTTACATGGTTCATGTTCTGGAGATAAGCCATCATTTATCAAGTGTCCATATCTCCCGCAAAGAAATTTTTACTTTATATATCGCTGTTGGAAGTTGTTTGCCCTCCTTCTGAGTTAGTGACTTTTCATATCTTGTTGTTAAAGTCGTTTAATAATGGCATGCCTCAGAGTACCGTTTGCTGAAGTATTTGCACAAAACTTGTAAAATCGGTGTGTATAAAGATGTAAAAGAAATTTATTGAGAATCATTCAAAACAACAGTGGAAGCATGAAATGCACACCTCAGAGTAAATGCTGGGGTGTCTGGTCTTTCATAAACGCTGAGATGGATTTTGTGTATCACCAAAATTCAGCCTTAGAAATGAAAGATGGTGTGAGACTTCTCATGAGCTAGAAAGAGCCTGCTGGGCCGTATTTAGTTTCTGCAGTGAAAATCTGTGTTCTTGCTAGTGCTTCCATGCTGCTCACGTTCCGCAAATATTTGCGGAGGTAGGTTAGACTGCTTGTGTCACTTCTATTGAAATTACTTGATTCTGGGTACATTCTGTTCTCAGATTTAAAAGACAAAACAAAACCATTTCACAGTTATCTGCTTGCAATTCTCACACAAAAATCTAGAGGAAAAGGACAGCTGTTTATATTCCCGCATACCAATACTTCATCAGTTTTAGAGAAGACAATGTTATCTGGACTCCCTGTGTTTGGTGCTGCACTTAATTTTCCATTACGCTTCTTGCTTTTGGGCACCCTGCCAAATCTTTAAGTTACATAACTGAAAGAAGCTTTGCTCAAGGCTGGAAAAACTACCTGTAGCAGGTGAACTGTGGTAAACAAGGGAAGTGCGAAGGAACGCTTTGAAATACATTCCATAAATGAGGAACAGGAATTCATTGACTATACCCTTGTTGCACGTGCTTGTTGCTGTGTAGGTTCTGTATGATAAGACTTGCACAAGTTTGTCTGCCACTAAGAAATAGTTGGTTTTTATATATAAGGTTGTTTGAGCCTTGTTTTGCAGTTTTGGGGTTTTTGATGCAAGAACTGTCAATGTTGATTCTGCTTGCTTTCCAATCTCTTAATTGCATGTCTTCATTTTCTTGTCAAAGTCTCCAGGGGGATGTGGAAGGACTTGAGTCTGATGTCACCCCTTAGCTAAAGGCTGTCATCATGGGCATCTATTAAAACATGGCCAGAGCTGTCAAGTAAACACAGAGGTTGTAAGCCCAAATGCTACTTTCCAACTTCACTTACAGCCAGAATCATCCCTGTGAATTAAGCCCTTTAGTACAGTCATGAACAGTGCACATCATGCCGAAGTACACAAGGTGAGCACAAAAGCGCTGTGATTCTCCTATACCTGTGCCTATCCATTTCCAAAAACTGTATGCTGCCATTTAAACATCACCTGTAGACATTCTTATTCTTCTGTGCTCATTTCCATGGATTTATCTGAATGTTTGTCTTTGAAAAGCATGAATAAGACCACTTCTAGGTGAAGTTCTGCTGCTTGGGACCTCCGTCTTGTTGATCTTTTCAGATGACTTTTAGAGGTGCAGTAGGAAGGGGTCATCTCTTGTATTCCACTGAAAATGGATTGTTTGCCAAAAGAAAAATTAATCGGTTATGGTTCGTGGGTAACACCTTCGCCACCCTCTTTTGCTGGTCTCTTCATATTTGAATGACCAGGATAACAAGGGAGATGATGTAAACAACAAGATCCAGAGATTTCTGAGAATCACCTATAATATCAACCTGCAGATAAATGGAAGGCGTATGCACGTCCTGTGACTGACCGTGAGACTACCTGCAGCACATGAGCAATGCTACATACTGTGCATTCCAGGCAGCTCAGACAAGCAGCAGAAAGTGTAGGCAATGCCGGTCACCTTGCAGTTAAGGTTCCTATTTTCTGCTGTTGCTGCAGAATGAAAGGCAGACCCAAACAGTACAGAAGAACTATTTATACTCCACAACTAAGGCTAGTAGTGAAAATGGAACAGAGGGAACTGGCTGAAAGGAGGAATCTCCCCTGTCAAAATGCTCTGTTGTGCTAACTAATCCAGTAATGAAATCACTTTGACATTTCCAATCAAAAGGTCATCAACACTCTGTATGTAGATAGAAATGAGAGATACTATTTCTTATATTGCATTATTTATAACATCTTAGAAAATATTGAAGCTAACTACTTGAATGATGAAAAATCAATACATAATTTCAGAATAGATTTTTATGAATGTAAATTTTCCCAAATGTTTTTAAATATTTGACTGTGTCATTTTCAGAGAAAAATTTGTTTTGACAAAATTATGTATTGAAAATGGAAACTCAGTGAACTGTTTTTCTACCTCTAGTGAGTAGTTATAGGAGTTCCAAAGCCTAAATTTCATTGAAATATCACCAAATCAAAAACAGCAACTTAAGTTAATTTAAAGTGTACCTTTGGAATAATGGAATGTCCTTTTTTAAAATCTGTTCCATTGAAAGTGGATTTGCTAAAAGCTTGAAGGAAAATGTTGGAAGTAGAACTAAAGTAAATAGATTTTTTTTTTTTTTGCTAATTTAATCCACACTATAAGGTATTCCATTCTTTACATCCTTTATTCTGTAAACATTGTCCTGTTCTGCAGTGATGGAATATTACTAAGAAGATTGTTGATGCTAGAGATCTGCAATTTTTTAAGTTTTGCTTGATTGTGTGGCAAATTGATGCAGAAATGAATTTTCTAGTTTCATAATGAACATCACAAAAAGCTGTTTTTTTTTTCCCCCAAAGAAAACATACTTATCTCCCCCTCAGTCTACAACTATGTATATTGAATTTCTGTTCACCCTAATGAAATTTCAAATGAAACAGCTTCACAGTCTTGATACATGCATTCATTAGAATTAAATCCCTTTGAGACTGAGATAAATTTGTGTTTTTCCTTCTGAAGCTGTTGTGCTCTGGTCATCTGCGTGTACAGTATGATGGGAATACACATTTGTAATTGGAAAATCTATTTACAACAATAGAAGCTTTGACATGGGTCAGCTTCTTTTCAAAACAAAGCATGCTGAAACATCAGGAGGTACAAACTTAATCTAATGTATAGGATTGCTCTGAGATCTGCCTGCAGCTTTAGCTCTTCTGTGAAAGTGCCTTAACTCCTGGATTCTTGTTTGCCTTGCTGCAATGTCAGGAGTGGCAGGCAGGTGGTGCACACCTCACACCCCTCTGCTAGCTGTGGGCAGTGGCAGCCTCTCTGAGGACCTGGGGTCAGGCGAGCGCTTCTCGCCTTGGGCCTGCTAGGATGCCATGCTTCTTGAATTTGCCGGTCCCTGTCTGATTTTTCTTGGAAATATGCTTATAAAATGATTACTTTTCAGGAGATCCATAGAAATTACTGTCTTTAATAATTCAGTTTAAAAAAAATGGTGTGTGCAAAGTACGTGCCAAGATTTGTGGTCCGTGTGTTAATAGAGAAGTACAACTAAGCAAACATTTTATTCAATGTATTTCTTGATGCAGAATAGAATCAGCGTATCCATAGAGCTGTGCAGAGGCACTGTATGTGTGTGAGTGGAGGAGTACTGTTTTAGATACTAATGCAACTCCAAAGTTGGATCTGCTTGCACTGTGAAGATGTTTTGTAGTGCTTTAATATTACATAACGATATCCGCATGAGAAGATGCTACTGCTTTCCTCTAATCTCTACACTTCTCCAGCCTGCTGGGTAGGAGGAAGCCTTGTTACGGATCTGTTGCCATGGCAGGTTTAGCAAGTAACAGGTGCATTGAACAAACCACAGCTTCACCACTGTATGTACCCTGCCTGGAGTTAGTGGGAAAGAAAGAATCCTAATATAATTTCTTTCGGTAAGCTTGCGAGTGTTGTCAGCCCTTATAGCGTTAATCTTGTACACGAGTACAATTTGATACAGTTCAGTTTCTGTTTCTGCAGCGTTTTTGTGTGTGTTTCAATTTACAAAGCTATGAAGGGTTTTATGTCTTTCCCAAAATTCTGTATTACTCTATTTTTTTTTTCAGAATCCATTTCTGCGTATTTATTTCCCTTGAGAAGATTTTAAAACTCTCCAGCAGCCACCTTGTAACATGATGAAATATATTGCGATAGTGAAGGGAATATAGAACTTCTCTGGAGGAAAAAAAAAAAAAAAAAAAAAAAATTTTTAAATTTTTTTTTTTTTTTTTTTTTTTTTTTTTCCCCCATAAGACTATTGTCATCGTTTTGTTCTCTTACTGAGCATTTTGTATCAGAGAGTGTTCAGGCAGAGCATCAAAACCACGGTTCCATGCAGATTGAATTTTAACATTTGGCACTGTGAGGTTTTCATTCAGTCCCAGCATTTAACCCACGTGGGCTGCAGGCAGAGTTTAAAGGGAGCCTACCAGCTTTTTGACAAGAAAGCTGAAGCCTGCCCACTGGGCTCCCTGCCCTCTGTGCCAAGGCTTGGCTCTGCTGCTGACTGCATGCAGTGTGCCTTTCTGAAGCAGAATCTCCCCACGCTGGAAGGGAGAAAGCAGAACCTTTTGATTTCCTCAAAACTCTCAGCAAGCGGGTTTAACTTGCCAGGCAGGTGATCTAGGTGATGTGAAATTAGGCCTTACAGAAAACCCTGGACACAGAGGCAGACAGGGAAATTGTTCATGAATAGCTTGTGTTATCTGTGACGCCTTTTAAGCTAGGAGAGAACCTTAGAATCTGCACAATGATAGGTCATTGGCGTATCAGGAGTAAAAGCCTGGGTTGTTCTCTCTGACTCTGCCTGATGTGCAAGCACACACTCAGACACACACACAGAGCTTGGTGACTTTGGAATTGCTCACAACTGTTGTCTGTGCTGCTGCCACCACTTCCTGACTCTGCATCTCTTCTGTATGAGCAGCACTCCTGACCTGACAGCTGATGCAAGTTGATGTGAAGAGCTTTGTGAGCTCTCTTGAGGAGGTAAATGCCTTGAATTTATCTGCATAAAGCCTGTAGTTCCAGATCAGCAGCATTTCTGCTCTAAATGTGGTTTTAGCAATGGATTAACTCTCTCTGAAACAGATGATGTGCTGTACACGACCATCTGAAGGCTGAGGAAATTTGTGTGGAATGTGCTTGAACTAGGTTGGGATGTATATTTTGCCACAGAGACATTCAAGGAGAGCATAAATAGCATGTGTGCCAGACCTGCTGATGCTTCAAAGCTCCAGCAGCAAGCAGGACAATAATGCTATTAAAAATATGTATTTTCTGTAATCCTTAAATCCCTTCTTAAGTCAAATGAGGAGCTCCAAGTGAGGTAGCTATTCTTGGCAGTAAATTCTTAATGCTGAGTGGTGTAGCACTTTCCGAAATGAAGGATAAAGGAAAAGCCTGAACATAAGAACCAACAGAGAAATGCTGATCCGTGAAAACATGCCTAGTTGTGCTTTACTATGTATTTCAGATGACTTTCATCAGTTCTGATGTACCTAGCAGCAGAAGGTGCACTTCCTTTTTTACTTTATGGGCCAATATTGTACTATATTGTAGGAAAGTGTCATCTCTGTAATAATACTAGTATTGATTATATTAGAAACGAACCCCCACCTAGGTTTAAGCCCATGATGCGCTTTGTCGTAGTTAGGAAAGGTTCCTTTGCCTGACGGTTAATGCTCTGACAAATGCAAGGCATGAGGGAGAAGGAAGGCTGTTATCGCTGCTCTGCAGGGGCAATGGAGACAGGGAGAGGTGGCTTCAGTAGGCAGTTGTGTCTGTGGTTTGTCTAACCACTGCATAATTTCTTCCTTGCCTGATGTTTTATGCGTCTCCTTGAATTTACCGTTCCTTTCCCTTTGACCAGCTGGTCTTGCAACTGTGTTCTTATCTGAGATGTTGTGCTGAAGGGAAGGGCCAGTTCCTGAGTAACAGTCATGAATTCAGTTGGCAGTGAAGCTGGGCTTCCTTGCCACAGAAATGGAAATTAGAAGTGCCTGTGTGAGCAGAAGATAAGGTCTGTGTCTTCTCTGTGAGTCCACAGTAAATATTTCCCTGGCACTCCCACTGCTTGTGCTTAGCTCATTACCATGCTTAAGATACTGATATTACGCAGTTGTGGTGACAGTACATGGAGGATAATCTTATCAAAAGATTCCTCACATAATTCATTTTGAAAGGAAGAGTTACTCCCTCCACAGCATCGCTGAATGCCAGCGTTACCAAACTGCCGAAATGCAGGAATTAAGAGGTAATGATACCCAGTGCATGTGTTTTCTTCTTCTGACATGAAATTCAGATTTTCTTGGCTGTTCTTAGTTAAGCTTTCCAGAAGTGAGGATATGTGTGGTGGATTGAGGACTAGATCACGTTTTCTCTCTCTTGTTATGAACAGGAGAATTTCAGGTTTTCAGTTATTTACAGTTCTCGACTCTTTAACAAATGGATTCGGAAAATTTTGGGGGGAAAATGTAATTTTTAATGCATCTTCACAGCTTTTTTTTTTTTTTTTGTGCACATGTCTCTCCATGCATGAGTGGCCCACAGTGTCAGCCAGAGCTTTTTGATGCTAGTGGAAGCAACACCAAGTATATAAGCAGCAGTGACATGGCCAAGTTGTTCATGCTGGCTTAAATGCAATCCAGTGACACGGATATGAAGTAAGATCATAGATGAACCCGATTTCAAGACATCACACAAGGTCATTTGGCACAAGAAAGCTCAGCAACCAGTTTTGTGCCTTTTCAAACAAGGGCATTTGTTTGTGAGCATCAAATGAATGCAGAAGGAATTTTGATACTTGGTTTTAATTGAACATTTGAGAGCTCTTGGAACTGACACAGATCTCCATCCTAGGCTGGCAAACCAGTGCCAGAGGGGACTTTCATTTTTGGGGGGAAACACTTCAGCCTTGAGTCATCAGAATAAAAATACCAGAATATTGACCCTTTTAATGGAATGTATTGATTTTCACAGTTGTTCTTTGGAGGGCTTTTTCATCTGAGACATAATTTCCAGTCAGAGGAAGAGGTCAGCCACAGCTGGCACAAGAATTTCAGTCCGTTTGGAGAGATGAAGGTTTGGGTGTTCGGGTCACTTCCCTCTGGACTAGTGGGGCTTTTAGTGAAGGCTTTGCATCTTAGAGACAGTCCTTGAAACAGCAGTGATTTCAGTGATTTTGTTTCCTGGCTTCTGTGGGCATTAGTGCATGCAGCTGGGAGATCTGTGGCTGGATTTGTCTGTTCCTTTTCCTGAAGGGGTGGTACATAGGACCATCCCAAACTCATGGATTCCCTGGATTCACCTGACTTGAGTTCCTAGGTGATTCTCTAAGCCACTTTTCCAGCTAATCTGAGCTATTGGCACAGCACGGTGCAGGCTGAAGATTTGACATCTCACATCTATTCGTCTCCCCCAAAAACTTCTGTTTATGAAGTCTGAGGCCAATCTGAGGTATGACAAGCTGTAAGGATAGTAATAAGTATATTTTTACAGAGCATTTCACATTGTTTTGAAAAAGGAGCTAAAAGTCTATATTGCCAGTACACAATTGAGAAACAGACTGCACTAAAGTGATTTGAGAGGGGTTGCTCAGCAGAGCAACCCATGTCTCACGAGTTCCAGTTGAGTGTTTAATCCACATTGCCATATTTTATTTTATCTCACTTGATTTTATGAGGCTGTGAAAAACCTTTTCTTTCATTGCACAACCTCCCAATGGCTTTTATTCATGTAGAAAATCGGATTAAATGGATTCTTAAATATGAATTGGCTAACTGTAGTATGTATAACTGGAAAAAATTGCAGCAAATCTTTTCAGGAGAGATGACAACACTTTTTGTTTGGTTTTCCTCTTTCAGAAGAAACATGAATACTATAAGCTTAAATAAAAGGTCCTAACTGCAGTGACTGTAAAAGAAAAATACAAAATCCTAAAGCTTTTATACTGCTTTCAAGTGATTGTTTTATAAAACTTAATTGTTTGCAAGGTTGACTTTTCTAAAACATTGCTTTCAGTAAACAATGTTTCTGCTGAGGTGAAAGCAGTTGAGACACTGTGTATTAGAAGTTATTTTTCCCTGCAAAAATTTCTCACTGTATTGAAACAGTGGTTATTTTTTGTCACATGGCTAACATTCACATGGAAATAGTTTGACAGTAGCACTGTGTATAGAAGAATTCCTCTATGAAAGTGTTATCCATTAATGCCACGTGTGTTTTTGTTGAAGTTTATCGTGGTTAGTCTTCTCTGAAATGAGCATGTTAGCTCTGTAATCCTGCTGGTTTGGGTCGATTTTGGCTCAGGTGAGGGGAGCTGCAGCTCTGGTCTCGGGTTAGCGCTGACTGTTCCCAAAGGGCCCCTGCCTTCACGGGGTGACTGCAAAACAGCCTGCTCGGCATCCCCATAATCCTGCCGGTGGTTGTTCACTCTTACAGCTGTGGTAGGATGGTTCTACTTCCTAATCTTTGGAATTGGGCTCCAAGAGTAATATTTCTTCATTTTCATTTGTCTGAGTGTTCGTAAAATTTACTCCTTTTCCATGTGCTGGTTTCCTGCTTCCGGATGCAAGCTATGTTTAGACTATAAATGAACCCTGATTTCATTGAAAAGCAAGTTCTGTCTTCTAGCTACTGCCTGAATGTAATGGAAAAAACTCCACTGGTTAGCGCGTCTGAGTTGTTTAGCATAGTCTCTGACCTCAGCAAGTTTACTTTAGAATTAGGTCTACCTTGATTAAGTTATATATCAAAATGAGCCAAAAGTCCTGTTTCTTTAAAACTAAAATTTTCCGTTTTACTCACAACCCTAATGCATCATTTCAGATGTTATAAAAGGAGCTGTGTGGACCTGAAGAATGACAGTCAGTCATTTGTCATGCAAGGCACGGAGGGACTCGCAGCTTTTGTACCAAGTGTTGCGGGAAGTTCCCTTGCCCATTACGAAGCCCCACGCTGCGGCTGCTGACAGCAGGGCAGCGGTCGGCTGGCATGCTCTGAGCCCTTACATGCCAAGGTGGGAAAAGCGAGTTCAGTCTTCAAAATAATTTGTCGTTTCTGATGGGGACTGTTGGATAGAGTTGGCTGCATTAGGAAGCTAGAATTTTTGAAGTGATTTCATAAGGCAATGCTATTCAGAAAGATTTTGCTCTGTCCCTGCTGGATCTTAGTGTTTGCGAAAAGCTTCTCATAAATGAAATGAGAGGAAATTTCTTCATCAAAATAGCCCCTTTTTGAAAAAAGCTATAGATGAAACAAAATGAGACTTATAGCTATGAGAATAATGATGGCTTTCCATGCGTAATAGAGTTTCTCTCTTAGAGATTATAAAAGTAATATGTTATCTGGGAAAAGCTGCATTGTCTGTCAAAAATGCTTGTAATGCAGTCTGATAAAGTAGCTGAAAACAGTTCACTCAACTCTTTTCATATAAACGTTACTATTGTCCTTGAGGAGAAAAATTCATAGGAACTAAAGCTTGACATTTGGTTCTTGTTTTTTGAACCTTGAGCCTGCTCTTTGTGGAAATTTCTTAGTTCACAACCGTCAAAGTTCCTGCATCTCGAGTTTCTTGCATAGCATTTTCTTGATTGACCATATTCAGGTGACATGCCAATACCTTCAGTATAAGCCTTAGGATTCAAGATGTTAGGACGTTGTTTGAGGAAACTCAGAATCATTCAAACCCAACACTTTACATCTGCTAATTGCTTACTGTTTCCTGTCTGTCAATATAGGTGTTCTTTTTTTTCATACTTCTTGAATTAAGTAAAGAAGAAACTGCTGTTACGTTTTCCATAGGCAGTCTCTCAGGCAGCAAAGGCTGCTTAGTGTAGAAGCTAGCAATGCAGTGCTTTAACTTTATAGTCTTCCAGATTCTTGTCACACTGAACTGATTTATTCCTCCTCTTGTTGGAATTGCACCTTGGAATAGACCCTAGGGCCGTGCGGTAGATGCAATATAGCTTGTAGGCTAATTTAGATTGAAAAACAGGGTGCACTACAGTATGACATAGACATGATTCTTGATAGTGAGTAATTGAGGTGATGTAATGAATAAGGTTCTCAGGCAGGATTCTTTCAGTGGTCCTTTTAATCATCTAATATATAGCACACTATTCAAAATCTTTGTCAGAAAGAAGGATAAATAGAACTCAAATACTTTTCCTTAAAATGTCTCACACACTGTTTATGACTTGGAAGAGATATATATATATTCTTTACATTTTCTTCTCTTCCAGCATCAAAAGGCTTGATCTGACTATCCAGCATCAAACCTCTTGGTAGAACTAGAAGGGTCCTTTTTGCCCCATGACTCCAAGTGCCTTGTGCCTGCAATGACAAACGAGCAGGTAGTTGGGCACATGGGCAGCCAGGTGGAGCAGCGTGCACCTCGTGCTAACACTGCTTTCAGAGAACATACCTTTGCTGTATCTAACTGCATTTCATCTTTGCTTAAATAAAGTCCCTGCTAAGGTAATGATTGCAGAACTAAATTTGATCTCCAATAGCAATATTGTAGGAGACCAACGTGAAGTCTGTGCTAGACATTACAAGAACATAATGATAAGTGTGTGCATTTTAGCAGTGCCTTTTTTTGATAGATTTACATACTCTTCTCTAGTGCTCCAGTGTGGCTAGTCCAGCCTTCAGGTGCAGTGCTAGAGATGGCAAGGCTTACTGAGAGCCCAGGAGCGCTCGTTGGTCCTACAAAGGTTTGAACTGTAGTCTACACCAGGATTGATTACTGATGCTTCTTAAAATTGTTCCTGTTCTGACTTGTCTGAGTATAAACTCCAAAATCCTATGCCCCTTATTAAAGAAACTGAGTGGAAGTTGAAGCATGTCTTCGAGGTAGGTTTGTTTACAGACTTTGTACATCATTGCTTCTCCCTTTATAAAGACCAAGTATTACCATTAAGTAAACCCAATATTCTTCTATAACAGGAAAGTTTCCTCAAGAAGGTAGTTTTTGCAATGTTCTGGAAGTCATACTCCATAAGAGCTCCTCCAAAGAAGAAAACTGTCTATAAAAATGCTTAGCTTGTGAGTTTTGTCTGTTTTTTTGTTTGTTTGTTTGATTTTTTGTTTTTAATTTGGTTGTTCCAGTAGAGCACAGATATTTCAGTGGGTGGAGAGTGACGATGTGTCCACAAAACAACGAATGGTGCTCCATATCCTGGCCAGCAGTTTAAATAGTGGACACAAGCCAGTGGAGAAATCATGTAACTTCATTTCCTTTGTACTCTGTATTAATTCCTTTCTTTGTGGTGCATATAACTATTTTTATTATCGTTTTAACAATTTTTTTTTTTCCTTCAGTACTGTTGTAAACTTCTAAGTGAATTTAACAGCAGTGAGGACCTCTGGAGGAATTAGTTTATTTGACTAACAATTTGTAGAAATCAGAAGCAGATAGTGAGGTCTGTCACTCAGCATGAAATGTTGTGATTCTGAGAAAAGAAAACCACTCATTCATCTGTTTAACAACCAAGCATTTATCCAGTCTTGCTTTACAGGAATACCCAAAACTCTTCAACCTCTTCAATGTTTGGAATATGCAAAGAATGTAAAATTGAACCTGGAGCTGGTAAATTCTCCCTTTTAATATCCTCACTTCTGTGTCTGTAGATTTATACAAGTTCAGCCAAATTCTATTCTTTGTGACACTCATTCAAATCAAGGTTAACTCCACAGCTCTGTTCAGGATTTACACTGGTATCCCTGAGGGACTAAATTGTTCCGATAATATTACAATAATTAAAAACAACCCCCCCACTAAATAGAATGCTAAACTTGGTATCATTGCATGTGTGGATTCAAAAGAATTTGTCGCATAGAGATCTTCCCTTTGAGACCTCAGATTCTTGGGCGTTCATTTTAGTTTTGAGGATTTTTTGCTGGTTCATTCCTCAAAATGTGAGACTTCCCGTTACACATAATCTAGAGTTTAGCAGGCTACAATTTTGTAAATGCTACATTTTAATTTGCGTGCTTGTTTCCTGCCAATTTTTTCCTTCATGCCTATGTGGTCTGACTTGATTCCAGAAGAAAAATCAGGATTGTATTATTTTCAGGGAGTACATATATTTCCCCTGAAGTAGGCCAGGATGTTATTGATTTCCGCTTGTTATGCAAGCACAATAGTATCATCCACTACCCTAAAATGCTGTATCATTTGGAATCCTGTTGTATGAGTAGTGAAGGCTTTCTGTACTGTACCTTGGAACTCATTATAGAAAATCAAACCTCCATGCATATCAAAAAATGCATATTTTTAAAATATACTTTTGAGATTATTACCTGTACTCCTAGAATCTGGGGCATTCTTCTGTGTTTGTAAAAATACTTGAAAATAATTTTCTTAAACCTCTTAGATCAATTTACATCTGAGCTTTTCTGTCTAATTTAGGAGTTCTTTGCTATTCTATCAACTTGAGAAGCCTTTATTAAGAAAGCTTCAGTATGATTTTTTTTTCTTCAGGCAAACTCTAATTTCAGGACCTTATTCTTTCGTGGTCGGGTTTTTCCAGTAGATACTTATGCAATAAGAATTCTTGCTTTGATAGTTACTGATGCAGGAACTCATGATGTAGACTTGGGTTTTCAACCACTTCCTCTTCTTTCTGGGTTATGTTCTAAAATGCGGCCAGAACTTTTATTTCATATTGGTCATATGCATTTCTTGAGAAAATTCATAACTTGTGAGATTGCAGCAATTTTGTAGGCTATGGAAATAGAAAATAAGTCTGCATTTCTGTATTGGTTTGTTGCTAGTGTGTATGTGCATGGATGTGCTCCAAATGATTACTATCAAAAATTCAGATATATTTTGTGTTCTGCTTTTGTAGTAGCCAGAAATTCTACCTGTAAGAACTACTCACAGTTGCTAATGGCTTCTCTGTTAGGTATTAGCTGTTGGGTTTTTATAAACAGTATTTTTTTGGTTAGTTGGTAGGTTTTGTTTGACTTTTCCCTGTGATTCCATTCATTGTTGTGCAAAATAGCAGGGCTGACCTGCCTGGAGACAAGAATTTACCTAACACTTAAATGCACAGCAGGTGGGTCTACAATAATGACTGCTGGAAGAATGATGTTAGGGCATATGAAATCAGCTGAATCTTCTTTAGCTGAAAATAGCAGCTCTATGCTTTGAGAACACAGATTCATTACAGTTGGGCTTCTCCAGAAACATTCGTCAATGAAAAAACAAACAAACAGAAAACCACAAAAAAATCCACCACCAACAAAAAAAACCCCACAAACCCAGTGTATACGAAAAGTTCATTGAATGACTTTAATCTGGCCAGTCATAAAGTATTTACACTCACCTGTGAGAGTTTCATCTTCTTTGACCTGAACTGAATGTATTTTTGAAGTTTTTATGCGAGTTTATGTGAGTTAGGATAGTGCAGTAGCAGTTTGCTATGGCCAGAGAATATGGAGCTAGTGTAACTCATCCAGTAATCTGCAGTAGTTGTGTTTTTTCTAGAAAAAGCTATCATCCTTGAAAATCTTTAGATGATTTCCTAAGAGCCCTTTCAACAGGAATTCTCCTGTAATCATATAAAGTACAATATATAACAGAGTTTTATTTTGTATAAGATGGTATAAAATCACATGTTCTTAATGCAAATCTTCCATGAAAATTTTTACTTTTTGCTGTGAGGTATCAGTACAAGGTCACCTAGTGTATCCTGAATAACTGTGACAACTTTTCTGAGAAATAGTTGACTAGTATAATTTCCCTATTTTGCTATTTCAGGGGTAAGGAGAAGACAGAATAAATATTGTTGATGACCAATGCAGAATTGTAGATTAGTGATTTTTTTGTTTTCAAGCTAAGTGCATTAGATTGTATTAAGTGAAAGTAGAAAATGGTGCAGTGCCCATTTAAGCATATACTAGCTCCTGTGCTTCCCAGTACCTAGCATTGGTTAAGATTTAGCAAAGTAGCGCTCACTAGATGCCTGCTTACTGAAGCAAATCTGGTCAAACTATAAACATTGTTTTTTTATTTTATTTTTTTATTTTTTTCGTAATTCATAATTTGGCACAAAACATTTACAGTAATAAGATGATTTTTTAATGTAATTTACCAAGAGTGTGTGTTATTAGTACCAGAATTCTTTAAAAGCTCCTTCAGAGATGAATCTTGTTCTTTCTCAGAATGGTGTAGTTTATAATTCATTGCCTGAGTCTTTTCTACTACATTGGGTCAATTTTGCTTCATCAATGACAGTGGACCACTGAATCATTCTGAAGAGAATTTTTGCATTATCACAGCATTGCGTGTTTCCAAATAAAACTTAGCAGCTTCTGACGAATTTAGAGATCTGATGAACAGAAGGCTTGAAGTACAATCCATGAAGTACATATGTAGTACATATGGAGTGAGAAAGCTATTTTGTCAGAGACAGCTTTGAGTAAAATCCTTGCAACAACACCAGTTCCAAGGCAGCCTCTCTGGCGTGGTGTTAACTTACACCGCTTAAACCTTTCTGTTAACAGCAGTCAATCATAGAAGTAAAGACTTGTGCAGATTGGACTAAGCAATGGTTTCTGAATTTTTAGATCAGTATGATTTGCATATGTCCTCTTTTGTCATGGAGATTTTTTTTTATACTTGGGCAATAATACTGTTTAAAGAAATGATAGTTTAAATTCACAAATTAAATAGAATACTCTTCTTTTCTAGCCTGTTTCATCTGTCTTAACTAGTTGCTATAATAATAATAAAAAATGGACATGATTCATCTTACAATATTTTCAGTTCATTAACATTTACACAAAACTCCAATACTCAGGATCTACAAATGAGGTTATTTGCAGCCATGCTCAGAAAGGACCACTTTCTGTTAACTTAGAGCTGAAATATTCTTCTGTATTACTATTTTTTTCATTTCAGTGAGTTATCTGCATGTTTAAAATCACTTTATTTAAGGATGCTGAACTAAGCAGGGTATTGTAAGTAATTCCACTGAAAGAAAACATGCACTGACAGAAGGTACTACAGAGGCATTGGCTATGTATGTCCTTATCTTTTCACATTCTTTTCTTTACATTTCCTTAGATCATAGACGAAGAAGAAACACAATTCATGAGCAATTGTCCTGTTGCAGTCACTGAGAGCACACCCAGGAGGAGGACACGCATTCAGGTGTTCTGGACAGCTCCTCCTACCGGTACAGGCTGCGTAATTCTGAAGTAAGTATGTTTATGCATATTAAACTTACCATTTTAAAGTCAAATTCATTAATAGTAAATCAGAGATGTACTAGATAAAGAACTTCTGGCGTTCTTAGGTGCTTTCTTCTCACTTGGCACACTTGAACAAAGATGTTTGCACAGTTAAATATTAGCAGCTGAAAGCCCAAGTGTTCAGACGTTCCTCCGCGTTTTCAGTTATGGCTGAATTGATAACCCTCAGCGGCTGCTGGTGGGAGTCTGCCCTGGCGCTGAGGAGCTGAGTTGCTGCCCCCACGGGGGTCCCTCTTCCAAAAGGTGGGAGGTAGTGGGGAGGGACTATTTTCTCAGGAGGAAGGACATGGGGCGGGGCAGGGCGGCGGGCGGTGTGATGAGGCTGTGAGGTGCGAAGGGCCGCGCCATTTTCCCCAGGGCTGGGCAGAGCGGGAGCTGTGGCTCCCACTAGTGCTGACTCTCCTCCTTGCTGTTGAGGGGTCACCTGCCCCAGGGTGCTCCAGTGAGGGAGGTTTAGGGTGCTGCTGTCCTGCCCTTGCCTTCACCTCATCTCAGGCCTGTGGGGCTTGTCAGAGGCACTGAAATCCCGTTCACAAGCTACCAGGTCTTCTTTGGAGGACTTGTGTCCTCTATTGTCCCAGGGGCTGGTTTTCCCCTCATACTTACTTCTTCCCGGCTTCTGAGGGTTAAGAGGGGACTGAGCCATCAGCAGAAACATCCAGCTGTGCTTGCAGGGAGTGGCATCCCTGTGTGCAGAGGAGATGGAGATACAGGTAAAAAGATGTCTTCAGTAATCCCGGCTGAGCATTTTGTGGATATTGAATGTGTAATGGCCTGGTTTTGCTCTGAGTACGAGGTACGTGTTTTCCTTTTGTACTTCACAGCTCAACGGTATCCCTTGGTCCTAAAAAAAAAAAAAAAAAAAGTCAAGAAGTACAAACATGCTGGTTATATCACTTTAGAATTCCAGTGTGCTATAAATCTTAATAATCACTGGAAACCTCAACAGAAATATAAGATTTTGGAGGAAATTCTTTCAGAAAATTTCATATGTATTAAATATAGCAAAGTCCTCATACCAGGGTGTTCTGATAAGTAAAAGCTTGGTTTTCTTGTTTGTTTGTTTGGTTTTTATCTTAAATATCGTTTCTTTTCTGAGAAAACAAAACAAAAACATGACCATGGCAGATTTTTACTCAGCAGATCCATTTCTTCTGTCTGTAAGGATTTTTGTCTGTACGCACAAGCAACAGAAGTAATCTTACTTTGCTTTTTATTCCTAGTACTAGTAGACATGGTAAATTATGTGTTAGGTGTTAAGTTGAATACTATTCCTTCCTATATGTGGTCAACAGAATTTACTGCGTTGCTAACAAATGTGTATATATATACAAGGTTGTTATAACAAGTACTTTATGGCTGCACTTGAAGGTCTTTTCCCAACCTAGATGATTCTATTTCTTGTACCTAAAAACCTAAAAATTTGGAACCTTTAAGCTCAAAATTATATCATTCTGGTTGAGGTACAGGTGGATAAAACAGATGGTTGAAGCTGAGATGAGTAATAGGGAAGTTATGTAGTATGGATTTTTTAAATGGACCTTCATCAGTAAAAACAGACTTATTTGTTTGGAGGGAATACTTTCCTTATTTAGAGTGGGTGATCTTTCATGTTTTCCTATTATTTCTACAGTTTGTGTGTGTATTCATGCTTTTCAATCAGTAGACAAAGGCAGTGTTATGTAGGTGTACTGTGCTGGAGGGCCAGTTGTTTGCAGAAATCTTTAGCCACTTATTACTACAAATAATACTGGAGAAAACTGCAGGAGGGTCTGTTCATGCTAGAGAAACATTATCTTGTCTCTTAAGATTTTGCTTGTCATATGTAATAGGACAGATTGGTCTAATACGTGTAGACAATCAGGATTTCTTTCCTTGCTTTGAATTTCTGTTTGGGATAAGCCTTTGCAGTTGCTAAGATGTGCCCTGCAGTAAACCAAAGAATTTCAGAGTCTTATCGGTACTGGGAATATCTTCAGAGACAAAAAACAGCCCTAGGCTTTTAAGGGGATGCTGTCCCAACAGTTATGCTGCTGGTAGTTCACGCCAGTTTAGGAAAATATGTTGTTAAAATGGCAGCTGACTTCTGCACAGGCCAGCAAGCTGTTCCGTGGTGCTGCCCCCACTGTGTGTTCTCTTCCTGCTCCTTGGTACGAAGATGTGAGGGTGACCTGGCCCCAACCCTGACAAGTGGCTGGGGAACGGGCTCAGACCTTTGGCAGCGTGCATCTACCTGCTGATCAATAAAATAATTTTAAGATCACTTACAGCCCAGTAACGCAACTCCAAACTTCTTTAAGCTCAGGACAAATAAGTGCATGTCAGACTGTAGCTAAATAGGAAGTGTGCTGCTTGCTGAATGGCCATGGAGGTTGTACCTTAAGGTTTGTATACAAAACTTTTCAAAGGAGTTCCTTTGGCAGTCAAGAAGATTCTTTCAGTGTTGTTGAGCTATTTACCACTGAGACTGTTTGTTTTTCCACTCAGAGCTGCCTCCCTCTTAGCTGTGTAACAAAGGTTGCTTGAGGCATTTCTTCAGCAGCATAATCAAGTGATAATAAAGTGGTGATGATTATGCTTCCTTTTGAACAGACAGGATTTAAACTTTAATCCATTAATGATATGTAACAACTCAAGTTGGTGGATTTTTTTTAATTACTATCCTAAATAGGATTATCATTACAAAAAAAAAAAAAATCAGGACCCATACTTTTGAAACCGAAACTTCGATGGCTAACGGAAGTTCAGGGCCTGCCTGTGGCTTGTCAGGAGAGGAATGTAGTGAAGTACCACCAACTGTAGAAGCTGGGATGAATGTTCTCCTCTCGCCTCTCCACTGGTCAAGTCATGCAGGTTGTTCAACACGCTTCCATTTGTACACTCTACTAATTTTTATATATTATTGCAGAAAATTCAGGAGAGCATCCAAAAAGTAACAGTCAGAACTGCAGTCCCAGCGTTATATACACACAAGTATGAAATTGTCACTGCCATAAAGGACGTACAGATTAAATCAGCAGCATACAGCCTTCATAGAACTGTACGTCATCGGTGCCAACAAAACAATGAACTGCCAGCTTAGATCACCAGACCAGCACCAGTTGCCATCATCCATCTGGGTGGCTAAAATAATGTCTTACAAATCGATGTTCATGGAGAAAGGACACATCTTCAGTGTTGTGAGCACCCACTTACTGAGTATGCAGCTATCTGAGGTACGTATGTACTGGCCGAAAGTGAAAGGAAGTAGGTACTTGTATTTTTACTGGAAAGTACGTGAAAAATGCAGGCTTGCTCCCAGTGGTTGGTGTATTGACCTCAGAGGGAAAGCAACTACTTGACTCGGAGAATGAATGAAACAGGTATGACTATTATGAGTTACTGATGTTAGAAATTAATATCAAAATGCAGCACCATACATAGCAATGACTGACTGATGTGTTTTTGGCATTGACAACACTTGCATTTCTTCTTTTGGGTGCAAAACTCCGTCCGCGTCTGAATTCAGCTTTGCCGTCAGCCTTCTTTATAAGCCTTCTTTATGGCCACCTCCCACAGAATCCCATAGAAATGGTGGATGCAGCTTTCATAAGTATTCATTTGTTTGTGAGAGCCTTAAGATGTAATTAAAAAAAAAAAGTCTAAAAGCAGTTATTATCACAAACAGTTACATCCAATCTCATCATGGAAAAATTCTGAAACCTTGAAATTAGAGGAAGAAAAAGCCCCCTGTATTTTTCTTTTCTGTGTGTGCGATGGAGTGCAAACAGTTTTTATTTTCAATACATAGCTGTTTCAGTCCTTGGAGACTATCTGATTTTTTTTTTTTCTAGAATTTCCAAAACAGAACGGCTGTGTTTTGAAGCCTGTTCTGAATCATTAGGATGTAATTCTTCCTTTTCACAATGTTGTTGCCTACTGACTTCAGTATATAGAAAGGTTAAATCTAGGCAGAAGTTAAAAGTAGCTGATTCACCAAAAAAATTATTACTGTTTTGATGCCAAATACTGGTTTTAGGTTTATAATGGATATAATTAAGTATAGAGACTTCCAGGAAGATTTTTTTTCTGGGCTAGTGCTATGGTTTGGGAGTGTTCTTCTTGGTTAATGAGGATGGATATCTTTGAGAAAAATGTTTGATAGCCCACTTTTGGTTAGTATTTGTCTTAATGCTTTCTGGGCGTGGTGCGCTTGTTCAGTTCTAATGAATATAAAATGATGCAGAGTAACAGCAATCTGCAGTTCCTGGGTTTGGCAAGAGATGCTAAGTCTTCTTGCGTGAGCAACTGCGTGTGTAACTGCTTGCTTTCTAGATGACTGCAAAATATAATGTTTAGGAGAATTAACATATTTAAACGTGGCTTCTCATCACTGCTTTGCTTCCTAAAGCATGTCTGTCTGTGGTAAATCTTGAGCTGTGGGGAAAAAAGGGAGGTGTACTAAGATACGCTGTCACACAGTAATTGCTTAGTCAAGAACAATTCGTCTCTTCTCTTTGTCCCCACTAAGTGCTGGCAGTGAACTAGCCCGAATGCTCAAATCCTTCCAGGCTCTTTACTGAAACTGTCAGCGTATCGAGGGCACTTCTGGGATGCAGTCACTGGTCCTCTGTTTTTCCAGTCTAGGCTTGAGTCTTGCTGAAATCACAGGCAGAAGATTTTGCTTAGAGGTTACATGCTGCTTGGGAGAGCCCCTCTAGCTTTAAGCCCTCTTCCCCCTCACCTGATTAATACTGGGAACGCTCTCCAGCTAAATCCAAATGCTCATTGGTAAGCAGACTCCGGCATGCCAGCTCTTACAATGGTTTCTCTCGTTGGATGAAATGGAGAAACAGTGTATTGCTTTGGTGGTGGCCTTGGGCACTGCAGGATGATTTTGAGCACCCTGATGTTTAGAATCACCAAATGGGGCTGGAATGCATCCTTGGCTGTACGGTTGAGTAGCCAGCCTCATTCAAGTACAGCCCTAGGTACCTGAATGAAAAATTATTGTGATGTGGAACATGAAACAACAGAACACACCAGGATCTTACTTAGCAATGAGAATTACTGTGCTAGTTTTGGAAGCGACTCAAAAATCAACATAAGCAGGAAAATGCTTACAACATCTTGCTTGCTTCTGTGGTTAAAGACATCTATTTGGGACCATCCTGAGCTATCATGCTACGTGCACTCTAGTTGATTCTTGTTTCTAGTTGTTTTTTTTGTTCACCATGCAGCATCTCATCTTCCTATCTCTACTTACTTTTCGCTGTTCCTTGTGGTTGATGGATCTCTAAGGTACCATACAGTAATATGGCAAGACCATGTCATTTCCTTAATCTTCTGACAAATGTTGCAGTTCTAAAGCTTAATTACTAGTTTCTTAGGTTCTTCAGAATGCATTTGCTCTGTGAAACCTTTGAAAACCTACTGTTAAATCTTTGAGAGAGATTCATAATTATTTTTGCTTTGTGCAAAACTTATAAATCATTATATAGACAAAAGGCCAGTGGTGGAGCCTAATGATGTTCATATCCTAGCATGCAAGCAGAGAATTTTTCGGGGGCTTGAACTCTGACTTGGTCAGTCTGCTTTTATATTTTGTACATGTGAGTCCGAAGACTTACATTTACCTTTTTTTTCAAAAGCTTTTTTTCCCCACATATAAGTTGTCATACTTAGTTTAGACTTTGAGAAAGTGTAGAACAGAACACATTTACATTTTTTGTTTTTATATCTGACAACTAGGATGCAGAGATTTTCGTTCCCCAAATCATTGGTTCTGTCCGCTATTTTTGTATTATAGCAGCTTAATGCTGTTGTTTTTTAGAGCAACATTTTCACACATTTCAAACTGACTAAGAGAAGGTGAATTATTTTCAGGCTGTTTGTTTCTGCAACAAAAACAGCCAATGGAAAGTTATCCAGTTTATCAAGAGAAGTCTTAAATCTGGATTTCAGCTGGTGATACATAATGTTGACAAAAGGGACAAGAAACGTGTATTAAAAGTTTCTTGGCTGTGGTGCAGAATCAACTCTTGTAGACCGATTTTATCACCAGATTTCTAGACACAGCCCCAGAGACAATGCCTCAGTTCAGTGTGCTCTTGCATCCCTGAAAAGGTAGGCAGAGGTCAGGCCCATGTAACTGCAGGAAAGCAGAGCAAAATGGCTTTCTGCAAGAACTTGTAGAACTCCGCGATACAAAGCAAGAGTTAAGAACATTTTGCAAATGATCTTGTTACATAATAAAATTTTGTGGTATGGAGAATCTTGTTAATATCCAAATTGATTAAATCTGTCAGTTGCTGTGGATCTCATGGAGAGTCGAGTGCTGCTGGGCAGTAATTGTTTTCCTCCTTTAGCATTTGATGATTTCCACTGAATTTGAGATCAATTGTTAATGTAATAAATACTGGCCACATGCAGATATGTCATATTCAATTACCATTTAGAAAAGAAGCATTTCTATGTTTGGCTCATGCAGTAATTGACTTCTCAGGCAATGGATGTGATTTGTGTGGCAAATTTAACAGAAATCCATGCTTAAGTGTTACTTATTTCTGCTATAAACTTATTTCTGCTTAACCAACAAATTAAAATCTAGTATCTGTAGATATTGTTATTAACATTGCACTGTTCAAAGATCCACTTTGTTTGTCATAATCTCTCTGCTGTTTTTTTCTGGAAATGTTTTCTGAGCCATGTCCAGGAGAGTATTGTATAATTTTGGGGGAAAAGTGTGATTTGTTTTTTCTTTTTCTTTATATGTAGCCCTCTTTTTGTTTGTAATTGCACTGGTGTTTGGTTGCATGTGGTCAAAAGAGAACAGAATCATTTTAAAGATTTTCAGCCTTCCAAATAAGGACTACTATAGATTTAGTATATCAGGGTATATGTATTGACAAAATCTTTTAGGCAGTTGTGCTATTGTAGCAAAGCTCTCATACCTCCAAGGTGTGACACTGCAGTACTAGTGCATGGGACTTCTCCTTGGATATTAGACTCAGTTGCATATTGTGGGCCACACTTGCAGGTACAGTTGTGGGGCTTGTAGGATGGTGGCTGTTGCTTCTGATATCCTGGGTGCCATTGGTTCAATGGGACAGCAGCTGGCTTCACCGCAGTTGAGCGCAGGGGGGAGAGTGTATCCTCTTGCCGTTAGGAGGAGGGAAGGATTAAAGGTTATTTGAAGGTTGCCTCTCCTGACTGGACTATGTGAGTGAAGGGACATCCCGCAGCTCAAGTCGGTGATGTTGCATTGGATGTGTAATTTATCTTCCCCAGGTCTGAGCGCAGATGTTAGTGCCTCCAGCTGAGGGAGGTTCTGGCAATAGAAGCAAGCTGGACCTGGAGCTGGTGCTGTACAGAGGTGCCTGGCTGCTTCTCCTGGTACCGGCTAGTGTCCTGAGAGGCTTCTGAGATCTGAGCAGGGACTGGGAGCAAGGCGAAGCTGTGGTAGGGCCGGCAGCACCCTTCCTGCCGGGGGTGTGTGCAGTGAGGAGGGGGTGATGGCCTTTCCTCTGGGGCAGGGGAGTATAGCTAGGTGTTGTTACAAGTGGTAATAATTCTACCTGCTCCGCATTGCACCTTGAAAATGCACATCAAGATTTCATGCTTAAAAAATCCAGTGTTGTGGCACATTTTGTGGTAAATGGGGGTCCCTCATGCTTTTAATGTGTCCACATGGCTATTATATTGCACAAATACGTGTACTCATAGCTGGGCACTGTAATCCTGCGGATACCTTGTGGGACTTTGCACAGTCTTAGAGAAGGCGCTTTCACTGCAGTGTTTTATGTAAGAGTAACATTTACTTGTGTTCACCTTCTCATTCACTAGAGCTCCTTCATCCTGATATCAAATACTTCTGTCTCACTGGCATTTTCCTTTCTGTCTGTGTGCAAATAATTATTCTTATCTAAAACTAGGACTTTGCATTTAACATTATTTAATTACTGTTTTTTCAGAATTCCTCAGATTTATGAACTGCTTTGCATTTTAATCAACTGCAGCTCGATATTGTCTGCAGTCAGATGGAACTCTATTCCTTTTGCAAGTTACTAATGAAAATATTGATATATGCATAACCTCAGTGAACCTGAAACTCTTCAGTGAGTTCCAGCTGAGTATTAAAGATGAAAAAGTAAATTTGTTTTACACACTAGAATACTGCGGTCTAAAAATTCATGCCATCTAAATATGATGTAATATGTAAGTAGATTTAATAAAATTTTGAGAAGTCTGCTTCCTTGATGTATCCATACATTTAAAAATCTAAAAAGACACATGAAATATCAAGAAAATATATTTATTCAGGAGAGTTTTTAATTGACAAAACTTGTGTTGGAAAATGATAAATCCTGTAAGAGTTATCATATCTATTTACATATCTGGAGTGGAGATTCGAAAGTAATATGACATGTATGGAGGGAAGCTCTCTAAAGTACCTTGCACCGCAATTTGATTTTGTCTTAGTTTTGCTTCCTGTAAGTGGGGAGGTAAAGCAGGAAATCCTGATTTCTTTGTAAATCAATGTCTTTGTTAATTTAGGAACTCAGCAGCTGTAAAACATTTGCCATTCTGCAGCAGCTGTCAGTAGCACTCTGGTTTATTTTACAAACAGATGTTTAATTTGACTTCAATGCCATCCTCAGTTTTTGAGGGGAAACAAAGAGAAGAAGGAATAGAAATAATCATTATAGTCATAATTTGATTTCCTTTCAAAACATGAAACAGTCACTATTGATGACATCAGAAGTGTTTTCATGAATTTTGATTGAATGTTTTAAACTTGTTTTATTATCGCATGAACTGAAATGAAGCTTTCTCAATGCATGATAATTCATCTTAGAGAAATGATTTGTCTGTTATGTCAGGAACCAAAGGTATTATTTCCATATAGTATGCTTTAGAAAACAAATGGAATAACACTTTTAAAATATGTTTTTTATTTATGGATTGAAATGTCACATTCTTTCTCTGGAAATTGTAGAAGTAGGTTTTTTTTTTTTTTTTTTAATACTAAAATTGGGGCAGCCGTGAGCCCAATCTCTGACAAATGTACTGTTATTCTCTGTAGTATAGTGGTGTTCTCATTTCACCTCACCGAAAGTGAAGGGCAAATTGCATTCAGTAATGAGGAAATAAGATAATGGAAAAGCTAAGTAACATAATGTGGTTCATTTTTAATTTTATTAACCAGTGATTTTATCCAGTGTGTGCCCGCTGTGTAAGAGGCTTCAATATGATGTGCAGTCAGAATATCCTTCCTTGGTCAAAATGTCTGTAGGCCCAAGAAAGACAGTTAAAATTAACGGTGTATGGTCTTAATCCTATGACCCTTTGGCAATTCTTAGGAGTTAAATTTTGAAGTAAATTAGTCATAAAAATGGCACATCTCACTGGTCATTTAATCCTCTTTTAAATATGATCTAGTTATGTATTTCAAGACTATGCTTCTAGGGAAGAGTGCAAGTAAACCTGTTGTTAAATGTATGAAGTATGTTGGATGTGGCATGTTGTGCGAAAATTTCTGTTAGCAGTAATTTTTCACAGTGCTGAAATCAATATTGGCTGAACTGCCTGCATGCCCGCAGAAATCTACAACAGGTCTACACAGTACATTCAACAGGTAAAATTTCAAGTGTAGTGATATTTTAAAATGAAAGACAAATATCTGAATTAATCAGGTGTCAGGTTCTGCCATCGTTACTATATTGAATAGTACTTAACTCCTCGTGTGGATTTGAATGTATTAACCAAAGGCTTGCCAAGAGCGAGGTGTTTTATATATCAGCCTGAACATGGTGTTTATCTTGATCGTTTTTTCATATGAAGCACCACAACATCAATTCTTTTTTTTTTTTACCTTAAAGAAGCAGTTGCATGTGTTGTTGTAATTCTTTTGAAATGATGAAGGGAAAAAATCACCTAGAAAAGGAATTATTTCTTGTATTAATAGATAGTTGCATTGATTCTTGCCTTTCTGCTTATCTGCTCTGACAGTCTTTGAAAGGGACTTGAGAAAGGGTTGTGAAAGGGTGAAATTTAACCAATAATTGGGTGGACGGGTCTTTTTCTCCCTTGCAGTAATTGTGTAATCACTTCTTTCCTGTTTCGTTAGATATGCATTAACTATCTCTGCTATCCAGACAGAATTCTGCACTGCTTTCCTGCAGAAGTGGATTCGTTGCTCGGTCAGCTCACTGCTTCGGCAGAACGTGGTTAAAAGCCTTGCAGTGCGCCAGAAAGCACCCTGGATTTTGTTGATGTTTTCTGGGTTTCCTTTCACTGCAGAAAGGATAGGCTTGCAGACATAGGGTCCTGTGTCCAGAGAAGGAACTGTCTCTGGAGGACAGAGAGCTTGACACACTTGCTCACTGCACAGCGTATGTAGCCTGATGATACCCTGAATATGTTCCAACATCTTGTTTCAGTTGTACATATCACCGTCATAACGTTTTGTCCCATACGTTTCTCTCTGAAGATTCAATCTATACTTGTTCTGTAAGTGGAAGGAAAAAAAAAAAAAAAGGCGCTCTCACATGCTGCATTTGCCTTGATATATGATGAGATGAAGAACACATACACAAAATAGAAAAATGTTCTACACTGCAGAGATGATGCCGTGTGTATGAGCTACCATGATTTCATGACAGTTCATAAAGAAATTGTCTTGTTCATCATAGTTACTTTAGGCAACAAATACTAACAGACATTTATCTAGTTTGTCTGAATAAATCATTGACAAAGCACTGAATTCAATATAGTGAAGGAACACAAACAGCTCTTCATTCCTGCTAGTTTCACACTAGTAGTCTATATTTCTGCCACCCATAGCTCTATTTACAAAGTACTAAAAGCATTCAGGCCCATAAATAAAGTAAAGCCAAACTCATGGAGAGGAGGCAAACTTCAGATATGCTCAGATATGTGTTTTCTTCATCAATTTTATCAGGACAAAGCTTCACTTGGCAATAATAAAATTTTAAGTGATGTCCTCATACTTTTCTAGTTTTCCAGAGGCTATTCAGAATAAATTAAGGCTGTGATTCTCATCTGATTAAGTGAAATTGAAGTTGGTAACTGATCAGAGTAGAAGTAAGGTCAGTTGTCAGTAGAAGGTCATCTCATAATCACCAGCAGCACACATCTAGGTTTTCAGAACACCCTCATCATCACTGTATATGACAATTGTATGTTTTCAATTTTCAAAGTGTGTTTTTTTCTGTCTCCTATTCTTTGTAAATGTGTGGTGGGGGCAAACGTCTGCCAGTTATGAAAAACCAGTTGGATAGGCACACCTTATGTTTTTTCCCGAAGATCAGATTTGTTTGTGCTTCGGTTTTGAAATCTACACAAACTATTGAAAAAGTTGAAATTGCACTGCCTGGTTACCAATCTCAAAAACATTATCAATTTACTGAATTCCCATACACATATCTGAAGGAGCACCCCTGCTCATCTCTACTTTGCTTGATCCCTTACTCTATTCACTGCTGTATCTCTGATTGCACTCGGAGTACCTCAGGTATCCATGTTCAAGCATCTTCCTCTCTAGAATTTGCCGATGAAGTTAGAAATCTAATTAACTGTACTTTTGTTTCAAATAAAACTTCATAGGACTGGATTCCAGTTCCTAGTCTATGCCTGCTACTTAAAGCTTAAAGGTAATTTGTCATCTTAATCATTTCCCTTATTACTTACAGCTGTTCATAATGCTGCTGTAATAGTTCTGTTCATGTGCTGTTACTTGTTCTTGTGATTGAGGGTGATACAGATTGTGTAGCTTTTGCTTAATCCCTGATCCTTTAAGCATAGTTGTAATCACTTCCTCCATGAAATTGTAACCTTTATCTGAGTCAGTGAGACTTCAGGAATCCCACTGAGGCAAAAGGCTTCTTGAAACACTTCTTTTCCCCCTCTCCCTGCTGCTACATGTTGTTTTACATAAAATACTTTAAATTGCCTTGAGCGGGGCAGGGGGGAATCTGTTACTTCCAAGGAGTATTCCTTACAACAGCCTGTTTTGGGAAGTTGGTGTGTATAATCTGTGTGTAGTCACATCCGCAGCCTGACAACCCGGTGCTGACGCTAGGAGATACAGCAAGACTTGTGTCTTGCCCTTCCTAGGCACGTTTCAGATGGCTTTTGATCCATTTCCTGACATCTGTTACTGTACCTCCCAAAACTGCTACTTCCTTAACTCCATGATTACTTTCCCGACTTTCATGTGATATGATTGGCAATTCTTTCTCCATGCTGTGCTCTGGTAACTGCCATCGGTGCTTACTTCATATGTCCCAGGTCTGCTGCTGCATCAGCTTCTGAGTATGCCCTATCACCCTGCTCAGGTTCCTGGTTCTTACTCCTTTGAGCATTTAGATGCCTTATTCATAACCGATCCCCACAGCAATTCCCCTGTTTATAAATCTCCTCTGTACCAATCCTTTGTCAAAATGAGCTCTGTCACCCAGCGTCGTACCTTCTCCTACCTAGCCAGCCATCCATTGTCCGATTCCCTTCACATACAAATCTGAATCAGGTAAATCTTGTCTTTAAGCTTCAGGGGTTATTGATTTCTTGCTGGGCTGACCTGCTGTCCTGTTCCAATTTGAGGCATACATGCCCTCAACACCATTGCCATCAATATACTTTGAAATTTCATCAGTGAACTAAAAGTGATGTAAATGATTGGGTATCGGCCTTCTGCTCTCATATTGATTAGAGCACAGTTAGAGATCAGGTTACTGAAGGTTCTTGAGGTTAATCTGTGGCTTCCTAACATCTGTAGAGAGGTAGAAGTATTGGAAACTCTTCGTCTCCTGTCACAGAGCTGGTACAGTATGCCTTGGAAGAGACATCTACTTGGGTCACAGTAGGAGGGCAATACATGTGAATATTTGACTTCTGTATTGTCTAAGAAGCTGCTAAGCATTCCCAACATAGGCTGGATAATGCAGCTCTGCTACTGATGTTTTTATGTGTTCATGGATGACTGGGACCAGCTTGTTCTTCGGAGCTGTTGCAGAAAAACTGCTTCCAGTGTACTGGTGCAGCAGCTAATCAGACATGAGAAGGACGTATTGAATTTGGCATGCTTAGAACTGAATTAGGAAGAACAAAATGCCTCTGCACAGGTTCCTAGCAGTTCCCTCCAACAATTTCTGTACCAACGTTTTGCAACAATATTTGCTACAAATCCTCACTCTCTCTTTTTTTTTTTTTTCTTTTTCTAATCAGAACTACTGTGTAAACTAGAGACTGCCCTAGCACTCTCCTCAGCTGCAAACTTGTTGCAATAGATTTTGAACAAAGAGCAAGAGGAGAAGCCTGGTGAAAATCTCCTGAATAGTGTAGAATCATTTCAGGGGTTAATTTGATCATTCTTTGATAATTATGTGTGCCACATGAGTGGTGTAGTCTTTCAGCTATTTCTCAGATACATTTTGAAAATACCTTATTCCCATATGCTGCCCCTTCAGAATGGGGAAGGTGGAAAGGTTGCAGATCTTGACTGTCTTACTGGCTCTTTCTTTTCTCTTTCTTCTTCTCTGCACTCCTGTCTTCCAGTGTGAACAACCAGTAAATCCTGGCATCAGGTCTGTTCCGTAGGCTGCAGTCTCAGCTGCCAGTGAAAGTGCTTAGAAAAGCAGAGCTAGAAGAGATTCAGTTGTTAAAGATATTAATTCTTGAAAGCTGAAGTCTCTGGCTCAGTTGCACTAAAGACACATGGGAAGTCTCTTTCCTCTGGTGGTTCCAGATCCAGTTACAGTGGATTTGGGGCATCAGACTTACCCTCAGGTGCTGTTGGTACCACATCAAAATCAAACTTCTCTAGGCGTACACATTTATGACGTTAAGGTGTCTCATACGAAGTCAGTACTGAGTACTTTAATATCAGTTAAAAGTTAGTTTCAGGGATGTGGATTTGTCATCCACTGTGGTGCTATAACCTTCAGGCTCCTGTGAACTAAAATGAGTTTGTGTTTTTTCTGAACTTGGACTCATTGTTTGATGCTTTCCAACTTGGATTCCTGCATCTGAATACTCAGTAATCAAAGTTTTACAAGGAGGTGGACTTGATTAGGATGTTGCTCTTGATATACCGATCCTGTCTGTACAAGCTAATGACTTAGTCATTGCAATATGACTTCAGTATACTGCTAGTGGAGACCTCTTCTGAAGCAATACCTGGAGAATGACAGCTCTGATATTTTATTAGTATCCACTCATTTACTTCCTTCTTTCCTAAATCCTCTGAGAATACTGAAGATGTAGAACAATTTTTCTGAAGTCTTTGGATTTTTTTTTTTCAGGTTCTGTTAACTGGGCACTTGTGCACACGTGTTTAATGTTTATTTCACTTTGTTAATGCAATATGAAAAGCAGAATAATAACAAAAGAAAGATTTTAATCCACCAGTCTGCAGTAGGTGGAGGGGGAGGCCCAGAGAGAAGGGGAATGCATAGGGTACGTAGCCTAAAAGGAATATTGTAAAAATGTGCTTTATGATGTGCCACAGCTACACCTACTTGCTGTGCATTTGTGGCAAACCCAACAGAGGCCAAGCAGTGATGGTGGAAAACTTTTCTAAGGACTGGTGAGGAGTAACACATGTGGGAGGGTTTAAAATATAGCCTTTGCCTGTGTTATTCATATTCTGCTGCATCCTGGCACAGCAGGTGAAGCGGACTACCAACTCTGAAAATAGGGACATAATTTTCTCTTTCTTTTCTTGCTTCTGTTGAATGGTCAGAGGAATTAAGTCCTTGAGTTCCCTGTGGAAATGGGTCAACATGATACAGGCTGCATGGACCTGCAAAAATAAAACCATTGACTTTGTTTGCTTGTTTGTTTGTTTCAATTTTTCATTTTGATTTTAGGACTTGTTTTTGTCTCACAAATGCTGTGCACCAAATCTTACTGCAAACTAGCTTAATGAATATAGCTACCAGGTAGTATAGCTATATTCCTTACTTGATAGATTGCTTCTACTCTGCAAGATCAGCCCTTAGAATAACAAAACAAGTATATCCTCCAACTAGCCAGTCCCATCCAATATTTTCTGATTCTTATTTACAGTATAATTTATAATGCTCGGTTTTCAAATTCAAGGAGATGGTGCTTGCAACAAAAAAAATGTGACTGGAAAAATACCTGGTGAAGGTACAGCCCACAAGCAGCAATGAGTTTTAAGGAATGTGAAGTTTTCTTAAGTGACCTGGATGAGCTCATCCTGTCATCTTTCTTTCTTTTTCTTTTTGTTTTCTCTTTTTTTTTTTTTTTTTTTTTTTTTTTTTTTTNATGTCAGAAATGATTTTGTGATCATGAACTTTATCCTGAAGATTTTAGATTTAATATTTATGTCTTGTGATCATTCAAGCAAAGAATGGAGAGATTTTTCTGAGGACAAATACAAGCCTTCAGCATATGTAATTGTGTTTTCCCTTGGAGTACTCTTGCTGTGAGGTTTTGCTCCATTATATTTTCTGAGAGTGTGGGAGAAATATTGAACAATTAAATGGAAGGAGGGCATTCTGGTATATATATATTCACTGAGGTTCTTTTAGAAGTGAGCAGCTTTTATTGTTTTTTCAGCTGACTAATCTACTAGAGAAAAGGCAACCATCATGTGCAGAGATATAAATGAGGGAAAAGTTATACACTTAATATTGCTGATCCAAAATCAAATATCAAGTCTGGTTGGTTTGCGCAAACTGTGTGAATAGCATACAGTTAGGGGGGAAGCATGTCTGTGTTAACTCCCAGTTTGCCTAAGATAAATATCAAGAAATAATTTTAGGCAAGTTTTTAATAGTACTGACCGTGATGCTTGTCAGCGATGACCGATGACAAAGTTAGATTCTGGTGTAGGAGAAGCTTTTTCTTCTGTGAGACCGAGCTCAGTTGCTAAGTTGAAAATTATTTTGAATCCTCATTAAACATCTTGTGTTGTATAATTGTTCTCAGTTGCTTTCTGAGGCAGAAAAGAGCTTCCAGTGATGTGACTAGCTCAGTAAAGAATGGAATAATCAAAGAAAATAATTTTGATGGCCAGAAAGGCAAGACAAGGTTAACTCAAATAATATAGAGCAGACAAAGTTCCTTGTCTGCAGTCTTGGGTTTTATTACTCTCTCAGTATCTAAGTGGGGTTTCTTGATACTCTTTTTTTCTTAATTTATCCAACTTACTTTACCAGAAAGTGTCCAAAAGTGTATTTTTCCTATCTCACAGACTTTGAGGTGCTGATTTGACTCTCAGCAATGGTCTGCAACCTCTGGCAATACCACTGAGTGTCACCAGTAGGTCTTCCCTCACGTTTACAAATTAAAAATGTATTAGGAATTGCTGAATTTATGTCTGTTGTAAGGCTGAGCCAACACATTTAACACAGCCATGTAGTGTGGAAACTTACTTTTGGGAAGAAGAGACAAAAACCTTGGAAAGGGAACTGTACTTCTGTAAGGGTGAGAGAATGACTTGGGCTTTACACTCACTACTTCCTCACTTGGTGCTGGACTGTGCAATGCTTGTGTTGCAGTTTAAACCCCCGGTATCTCACAACAGTAGCTCGCTTTCCTCTCCCCCTCTGGAGAACAAGCTCAGGGCTGCTGGCGTGCTGCCGGCAGCCAATATCAGAGGGGAAGGAGGGAAAGTGAGAGGAAAATAAAAGGTAGAACTCGAGAGTTAAAACAACTGATTTTACTAAAGATAGCAAAAAGAATGTAAAAGATTTGGAGTAGAACAATTAACTTAGAGAAAAAGGCAAGTTCTCACCCATGTACCAGCCCGAGCACCAGCCCGACCACTGAGAACCTGAAGCCGCCCCACCGTGCCAGCCCACGCCGGCCTGACCCCCAATAGCCTGATGCAGCTCCGCAAACCGCTGCTTTTCCCCCTTGCTCCCCCTCCCCTTTTCCAGGAAAGCCGGGTGCTGTGATGTGTATGCTATGGAATACTCCGTTTTTTTTCCTTAACTCTTTCAACCATGACAGCTTGAAAACATATCCTATGTGTTTTATTGGAGAAACATGCTCTGTAAGGAAGTACAAGCTTTGTAAGAACTGGAATGGAGGTGGAAAAAGTGGACATGCCTTGAAACTGAAGGTATATTCACCAAATCTGTTTCATTACAATGTACCTCCAATATTGTACTTAATGCTTTTGATGTAAGTTTAAAAATGTCATAGGAATAATTCTCATAGATCCTCTTCCTTGCTTTCTTTGTCACATCATTACACCCACAGAGGAACTTTAAAATAAGATTATTTCTGTTGATGCCATACTTTGATAAAAGGAGTAAGGAAGATGATCTAAAGCTGTTTCTCTGGAAAAAGTCAAAAAATGATACTCAGTTTCTGGTATGAGTTGCAGCATCCCCCAAGGCTGCTCTGAATTTTATGGTTCATGATGTTTCCTGTTTGTTAATATCCTAAATGCAATTTATGACTTTGGTAGAGCTTTTCCGAGCAGGATGGCACAGTCATTGCAGAGCTGTGCTGGAGAAGGCCTTCATTCCAGGGAAGTCTCTTAGGGCAGGTCTTGTCTTCCTCGTGGCTGGATGTGGTCTGAAAAATACAAGACAGGACAGAGACTGATCTGTTGTATCCAGCCTATCAACATTACGATGTCATACTGCCAAAGCAAATAGTACAGAAACTATCAAATATTCCTTGATTTTGCTGAGAGCACTACACGAATGAAATAAAAAGTAATATTTTTATTTAAAAAAATAAAAATAGGTACTTCTAGATGTAAATAAAAGGAAACATCTTGCTACAAATATAATTTCTCACGTGTGATGTAAAAGCTTTAACAAAGACAAAAAGCATCATTTGAAGACGATAAGAACTTGAGCAGATTTTGGAGACATATTTGTTCCTTTTTCTTTCTTACTCAATGGTATGCTGATGTGTTGATGGGTGAGCTGTTTTCCCTTCTCCCATTTTACTGAGTTGGTTTTGCTGTGATAGTTGCAGACAGGGCTCAGTTAAAAATCCTCTTACATCTGTTAACATGTAGAGGAAAAAAACAGATCTCCCCTTCAAAAAAGTTGAGACAGCACTGGATGCTGGAAGTGCCAGCAAGGACTTGTGTAGACTGAGCAGATGAGTACCTGGTGTAAATTGTAAAAAGCTTTCTTGCTTCTCTGTGAAAGCCAGCCATTCCATTTTTAAGCTGCTGCTGTAAGCCTCAAAACTCAGTCTTTTGTCAAAATCAGAACTTTTACAGAGAAGCAGAAGTTAGGTCAAAATACAAATAAGAAGGAAAATAAAAGTAGCAATAAAAAGTAGGCAAATAGATTCAGATTGTTCTGAATAGGTTCAGATTGTTTAATCGGTCTCCTGTCCAGAAAATGTTCATTAAAACAGTGAATTTTTTAAAAATAATGTAATACTATTTCGGTCTGACTACTTGTAATGTTGTGTGCCTGCTTTGGGTATTTTTGCAGCCATCTACTTTATCAATCCTTTTCTAGCTGGAGTCAGCAAGAAAAATCCCATTGGCTTGATTTGGATTATTAGCTCCATGTATAATTATCAAAGTCAGCTGTAGAGACTGACTCAGAAAGTTGGGAGGCTTTTGTTGTTAGAAAAGGAACTGTTCCCTTGACATTTCACACTCATGAGCTAACTGCAGCAAAAAGAATAAAATAAGTAAACTTAAGACTTGAAACAATCTCTCTACATTTTATTTCTGAAAAACCTGTTTCTGAAATTGCATAACTACACAATGTTTTTGTTATCTGCAGATTTGGGAGCTCTTCCACCAGAAAGCTGATTTCTTGGTTGTTTAGATTTTAGGTGTAGGTACTTTTTTACAGTAAGCTTTGAAAATCTTGTTCTTAAAAACGGTACTTAAAAGCACAGGGTCATTGAACTACTCAGACTGGAAGGGACCTCTGGAAGTCATTTAGTCCACCTGCCTGCTTGAAGTGGGTGCTGTTACATCAAATTTTGAGGCATGAGCCTGGTCAAGTTTTGTATATGTTCAAGGGTAGAAACTGCGCAACCAGTCTAGGCAGCCTGTTCCCGTTTTATTATTTTGACCATTCTTACAGTGAAAGAGGTTTCCTTGTATCTGCATGGCATTTCCCACGTTCCCACTGGCCTGTTGCCTGGCATCCTGCCACTTTTACTTTCTGTTAAAGTTAGCCTTATGCTTCTCTGTTTTACGCTGCTTTTTTCACAGCCTTGGTTGTTGCCTGTGAGGTCCTTTACAACATCTGTATTGTCCTTTACGAGGTGCCAGCTCTGTTAAGGGCAAACAAGCTGTAGATTTCTACACCCCTTCCAGTCTGACCTGGCTTTAAAAGGTTTGCAGAACTCGGTTGTTGTCCTGGGTGTATTATAATGTGAAATGAAGGGTTCCTTCCTGTCCTACTCTGACCTTGTATCCTGCAAAGAAAGCATAGTAAAATTGCATCTAATTTCTGATAATTTTATAGGGTAGAAAGCTGTCAAGGAAATGTTGACATCACTTTGACAACACTTCTAAGCATACACAGTTTGATTTTTCTTCTTACTTCAGCTGTTACAAGTGAGGAATAAGTCTAGAGTGATCAATAGAATTATCTAACTAAAAGTTGAGGTGAGACAAGAATCTGACTCTAAACATTAAGAGTTTTATGTCCCTGACTGGACATTCTTCTTAACTGTTTCTCACTATATTAGGCAAGAGCTGTGGTGTAAATTTCATGGTAATGGCATACAAAGGATGATGCACAACGTTGTCGGAAGAATGTGCTCCCACACTGGTGGACACAGAGGAGCACCAGCTCCCAGTGCATGTTCTCCTCAGGAAACTCTCTGTATGAATAGTGTTCTTCAATTTAACCAAACTCTTTTTTCTTATAGCAAAACCACAAAGCTTACGTGTACATTAAATTCTGTAGTTATAAAATGGTCTAAGAAATTGTCTAATTAAATTTATGTAGGACTGGAAGGGGTCGCATTTACCCTATGTTGGATGCCAATTTGCAACAAGAACATGGGCTTGGTGTTTTACTGACTTGAAGATATCTGACAGAAAGCTCAGCTTATGGTCTCTCAGATGGGAGAATAAAAATTAATCTGTACAATTCCATCTGTAAAAAATAAAGTTACACACTAACTCTATTTTCCCCTGTATCATTTTCAGATTCAACAACTTTTCCCACATTCTCCCCTTAAACTGAGGCTTATGAAACTGCATTTTATTTGAACTATGTCTTAATAAAGTATTCTAGATTTAATTAATTTTAAGCTTGCTTGGGTTTTGGAACCTTTGAATTGCTTCTGAAGAATTTTAACTTATGCTAGCTCTGTGTCTAACTACATAGAATCACAGATTGTCTTGAGTTTGGAAGTAACCTTAAAGCCCACCCAGTTCCTACCCCCTGCCATGGACAGGGTTGCCACCCACTCAATCAGGACACCCAGGTCCCATCCAGTCCGGCCTTGAGCACCTCCAGGGATGGGGCAAAAAACTTCTGTTTTAAATTATATTTGTACTGAACTGTTGTAATGTATCAAAAATATTTATTATGCAGAATGAAGTGTAGTTACCTACAAACAGCTGTGCAGTTTTTCTGAGATTGAATATAATTTCAGTACTTTAATATAAGATTTCATTGAAGTATTGAATATTCAGTTGACCATCATGCATTTCAAAAACACAGATCCTCATCATATGACTGTAATCACTTCTGTAAAGGTAAGAGCATTCCAAGCTTCAGCAGAATGTAATGCAATTGAAATGCATTTTGATATATAAATCTAAAAATCTAGCTTTAGTGCTGTGTATATGTTGTCAGAAAAAGAAAGTATGCCAAGGTTTTAGTAGTCTGGTTCCATGCTTTTACTACTGTATCATGGATTTTCTTTTTCCTTTAAGGAATAAATATATTTCAAACTTTTTTTTTCTTTATAGAGCCAGTATTGTTCAGAAGCGCATTATTTATTTTCAAGATGAGGGTTCTCTCACCAAAAAAATTTGTGAACAAGGTAAGTTGACTTCCTTGTCATGTTTTACTGATTTCTTCTCACTTGTTATACCCAGTTAAAATGTTGGAGCCATGAATAGTTCCATCTCGGTTCAAATTTAGGATCTCCTGTTCAATGATGTTTTTCCTTACTCTGCATACTGTTTCTCATACAATCTTCCTTGCTTTCACCTAAGTGTGACACTTGCACATTTTTACCTCAAGTAAACCCTGTTTGCATATGCTATTTCATCCTTTCCTAAACCTAAGCATAGCTGGGATATTTCAAATTCACACAAGAAATGAAAGGGAAGCACAATTGTCTTTTGATAATGATCTTTGTTTCTGCATATGCAAATTCCTCTTCCCCAGAAAGGTCATGCAAGTGAAGTTAGTTCAGATAATCAAGATCTCCTGTTTCTCTGTCTGTATTTTGTAACCTTTTTCATTATGGCCTCTTTAGAACCAGAGTTGTCATGGCAGTGTTCCCCTCTTTTGGGGGCAACTATACGAAGTACATTAGGCCATGAAACTCCCTTTGATAACTAAGGGAAATTATTGGAATTCTTTGGAGACTTTATGGAATCCTCTATCAATTCTTAGATATACAATCTTTTAAAAAAGCAAATATGAAAAGTGACCCTTACATTGTGAAATCTGGTGGCAGACTGTATTGCTTTTGTTATTCTGTTAGTAGGTGTATGCATGCTGCATATAGGAATATATGCGTACATTAGGATTATACGTCTGCCTGTAAACAGATACTTCGTCCTTGCAGGAGAAGGGAGTGGTGTTAATGTCTGTGTAGCAACTGCTGGCCACTCCCTTGATATTAACACCCACGTCTTCTTTTCACTTAAATTCCAGATCACATAGCATAATTCTTTCCAGGAGTAACTTCTCATATTTCCTTTAAAAGTGATGACTTTGTGCAGAAATTGGTTAATTCTTATTTCTTCTCCTTGCAAGTTTCAAATATTTTTTTTGTTTAATTTGAGCTGTGCTGAGGAAAAACTGCTTGTTTTGAGATAGCTACCACACTGTCTTTCAGTTCTTTTTGAAACTGAATGTCCATCAATGAAGTATTTATTGCACTTAATACATGTGGAATCCCTGACTATAGCTAAGAAACTCATTTGTCATAGTTCAGTGCATTTTTAAAATATGGAAAAATGTAAGCTAGACTTGTTGAAAACAATATTGCACATTCAGTGTTGAACACGATGTAAAAAACTACTAGAACAAACAACAAGAGTGAATTTGATTAATGCTCTTGAAAATAAAGCAGAAAATGTAGCTTTGTTAAACAAAAGATAAGGAATCAAATTTAATTCATATCTACCTTTGGAAGTCAAATTATGTTATAGAATCATAGAATGGCTTGGGTTGGAAGGGACCTCAGAGATCACCTAGTTCCAACCCCCCTGCCGTGGACAGGGGGCTGCCAGCCACTAGCTCACCAGATCAAACTGCCCAGGAACCCATCCAGCCTGGCCTTGATCACAGCCAGGGATGGTGCAGCCACAACTTCTCTGGGCAGCCTGTGACAGCGCCTCACCACTCTCTCAGGGAAGAATTTCTTCCTGATGTCCAACCTAAACCTCCCCTCTTTCAGTTTCAGCCCATTCCCCCTTGTCCTAACATTATCCACTTGTGCAAAAAGTCGGTCCCCCTCCTGCCTGTAAGCTCCTTTCAAGTATTGGAAGGCCGCAATGAGGTCTCCCCAGAACCTTCTCTTTTCCAAGCTGAACAATCCCAACTCCCTCAACCTTTCCTCACAGGAGAGGTGCTCCAGCCCTCTGATAATTTTGGTGGCCCTCCTCTGGACCCTCTCCAACAGCTCCACATCCTTTCCGTACTGGGGGCCCCAGGCCTGGACACAGTACTCCAGGTGAGGCCTCACAAGGGCAGAGTAGAGGGGGACGATCACCTCCCTCTCCCTGCTGGCCACCCCTCTCTTGATGCAGCCCAGGATGCCATTGGCCTTCCTGGCTGCAAGAGCGCACTGCCAGCTGATGGCCAGCTTTTCGTCAGTCACGACGCCCAAGTCCTTCTCCACAGGGCTGCTCTCAAGGAGTTCTTCTCCCAGTGTGTACACACACCTGGGATTGCCCTGACCCAAGTGCAACACCTTGCCCTTGGCCTTGTTGAACCTCATGAGGTTCTGGTGGGCCCACTTTTCCAGCCTGTCCATGTCCCTCTGGATGGCATCCCTTCCTTCAGGGGTATCAACTGCACCACTCAGCTTGGTGTCATCAGCAAACTTGCTGAGGGTGCACTCGATCCCACAGTCTAAGTCGTTGATAAAGGTGTTGAAGAGCACCGGTCCCAAGACGGACCCCTGGGGGACACCGCTCACGACCGGCCTCCACCTGGACGTAGAGCCATTGACTACAACCCTTTGGCTGTGATTATCCAGCCAGTTCTTTATCCAACGAACAGTCCACCCATCAAATCCACATCTCTCCAGTTTAGAGATAAGGATATGGTGCGGGACCCTGTCAAAACTGTACTTTTTAACTTTTGCCATGTTGTTGAATAACAGCTTCACATTTGTAGAATTTTAGTTGTCTGTGATGAGCTCTGATAGTGGAACATGTGTTTGGCTATCACTGACTACTCCATCTGCGTGAAGTATTAAATCTTACCTGTTTGAAATATTAAAGACAACCAGAAAACTTCAGCTTTCATCTTCAGCACCTCTGTTGTCCTAGTCTAGATATGACGTTAAATAAGAAAGCTATTGGCAGTTTGGGTGATTTCTGTATTAAGCTCTGTCTTGAAGACACTGAATGAGGAAAACTACAGAAACACATTGCCTTAATGAAAGATTTATGTTGCAAGTACAGGCAAAACTGCACTACAGTCACTGTTGCTTTTCATTCACTTGAGGCAATTTGGTCAATCCTTATATCCTTAAACTTTTTGCAGATAATAGAATGGCTTGTTAATATCAGCCAATTCTTTTCCTGGGTGTGTCCTAATTAACAAAAATAGAGTGCTGAGGATATGCTTTGGCTTTAAATTGTTGGCCTAGGTTTGGCTTTGGTTTTGAAGTTCACATCTGATAACCTCCTCAAATCTGTGCGTTTTAGGACTCAATTCATTAAATTTTAAGCTTTTCATCTAGATCATGACTCACGCTGCTACAAAGCCTGTTCAGGAGACAGACAGAATTTGTCAAACTAATGATAACTTCTGATTTTTCTGGCTCTATACTCTCTTCACCATCATGTGTCCGGGACCTGTTTCATCATCTATCTGAAGGACTCTGTAGAAAGATAGTACTAGGAGTGCAGTGCCATGTCAAAGCCATTCATCCAGCTTCTTGTTGAGAAGCCACTGAAGAGAGAATAGTCAAAAGATCTGCTGGAGTTGGTCAACAGCACTGGCCTTCCCTCAGCTGCTCCACCCAACATCATGGGATGTTTTTTAGACCAGAGCAAGGACTGATTTGCGAGCAGGAAATGTGTGTGTGCAGAAACCTCCGTTTTGTGCGTGCAGGGGTTCAGCTGAGGTGCCAGCACAGGGCTGTTGCAGCTGATTATTGCATCCTCGTGAAGAACTTGTATAGTCTGGCTGTCCAGAAAGTTCCAGTCTGTTTTAAGATCAGCTGAAGTTTTGACCAAATCAGATAAGAACCAAACATTAACCTGTTTTGAATCTGAAGCCAATGAAAATTGTAGTGCTGCATTCGTATTTACAACGTAGATCTGATTCATTACATCCACCCATATATATGATCCAGTTACTTCAGGGTTCTAGTTTCGTGTAGCCTAACATTAAAAACTAACTAACAAAAGTAGATGCAACTCAAATTTATTTACTGGAGTACTTACTGTGGCATCTTTGCTGTCATTTGCTGCTGTTGAGTTTTCATAGGTACTTTCATTACTGCTTTTTTCAGACTCGGCCTCAGAAGGTGTGACTGACAAACCGATTTTAGATTGTTGTGCCTGTGGAACTGCCAAATACAGGCTGACTTTTTACGGAAATTGGTCAGAAAAAACACATCCCAAAGACTTCCCACGTGAGTATCATTCTTTTGCTTTGTACCACACAGGCGTGGTGAGGAGGTTTGGAGCTTGTTGCAGTTTTACTTACACATCAGTAGGGTCATTTATGACATATACGCAGTATTGCTGAAGTTCGGTATTGTAAATCCAAGGATTCTTTTGCAAATGCTATAAATTACAAATGAATTCTAGAGGTTTGCCTGATATTTTGAGGTGTGTTTGAGATCACATTTTCAAGACTTCTTTGTAATGAGAAAGGTTACTTTTTCTGTTTTCTTTCTTCCCTTT
>VXAV01011615.1:95532-111322 GCA_013399715.1 Alectura lathami
TGTTATTGTATACTTATGGAAGTTAAATTATCCTACCAGCCAGGGAGATTTGGCTGAGTTGTACTTGTGCTTGACAGAACAGCTAAAAATGGAAGCTCTGGAGAGCAGGATACCCCTAACAGTGTTTGAAAATAAGGCTGCTTTGCACTTGGAGGCTGCGATTGCTGCAGAAATATTTTGGGCTGTGCTCATTTAAAGCAGCTAAAAACTAGTGAGAACATGATGACTTGGCCTTCCTTGCAGGTGGATATTAAACCATGCACAGGATCTTAGGTTATTTTGCCTGTAGTACTACTGATATTTTTTCTGCTGCTATTGCTATTGCTATTCATGGAAACTGGCAGGAACTGGCTGGCTGGGATTCCTCCTTGCCTACCCCAGCCTACTGTGCTCACGGGGCCTGTCCGCCTCATTCCCCAGGGCAAGGATTTGCCTTCCTATCTGCTTTCAGAGGCACGTTTAGGAAATACTAGTATGGCCATGAAGTCTAAAGTGAAAAGTATAGCCACTATTGTTTTAAATAGCCCTAAAGCCCTTTAGGTTTCTGTGCAAAGCCCATAGGAGCTTCCAGTGGGTTTTGGATTCCGTCAAATAATGAACTGGTAAAGCCCGGTCCTAGCATGCTTTCCACTTCAGTTACAACCAGGGTGCGTGTTGTTAATGCTGTACTGAATCTAAGTCTAGATAAATCAGACTGGTTAATTTTAAATTTATATCTAAACTTTTGTTTGCTCTGTTGGATTCCTCTGTTATCTACATACACCTCTGCCATAGGTTATAGTACTTCTTATGGCTTTTGAGAATGTTTAGTAGTAGACTTTCCATCCTTTTGTTTTGGAAAATATACCTTATCTATTAATTTTAAAACCTCTGGCAAATTGGTAATTAGAAGCTTTGAAATGCCTTACTATGCTGAATTTCATGAAGTATTTCTGCCAAAAATACATAGTTGTCTGTTTATGTCATAAAGAGAAGTTTATCTACCAGAAAGTAACTCATACGGTGGGGTTTAGACCACATCTTGTAGGACGAACTCCATCTTCTGAGAAACTTCTGTTGGAAACTCTAATTAGAATGATTCCCAGTTTGTGCTGATTTATTTAAAATAAGAAAACAAAAAAAGCAGTTCATCCCAATTGCATTATTTTTTTTTTTAGTACTTGTTGATAGTAACAATTTACTTCTCTAATAAGAAACAAAGCTGATGTTGAATGCCATGCCATTTTTCTATTCATGGCCATACAAAAAATAGTTGTGAGTGTGATGCCAGCGTGAGGTCGAAATACAGCATTTGTTTTGAAAAGACGCGTCTTTAAAGAGTGCCTTTTTTTTTTTTTGAGAACTATTGAAAAACACACAAAAAAAAAAAAGCCCTTCCAAAATTTTTTTTTGTCACACTAGTGATTTATAAGGTCACTGCTCTTTAAAAGCAAAGCAAGAAAATCAACATTTTTTTTTATTTTATACAACTGTAACTGTGTTTGTACAAATCTGTATTCTTTTGAAGAAAACGTAGAAAAATTAAATTTAACTTTTCTTTCTTGTAGCTTTATATAAACCACTGTGTTTATATAAATGGGAACACTGTGTGCTCCCATCAGTAAGTTCTTCTCTAATTGGAATTATATTGCAAAGGCTTTGGTTGTGCAACTGTTAAGTCATCACGTTCATCGTGTTTTAGCTTTAAAAATAAACGCGGTGCTCACTTTGAGATACCAAAAAGAAAAGAAAGACTCAGCTAGGATGGTTAATAAATAAATAAATTAGTAAAAGCTTCGCTTCTATTTCAGTCAGGAAAATTGTTGTGGTGCTGGTGACAAAGGTCCCTGTAAATACTGGAAAACGCATTTTTCTCTAAGAAATTAGTTCTAAATAGTACGAAGCACCTTGATTTTTGTCTAAGAGCCATTAAAGGCACTCTCAAAAAATTAGGCTTTGACAAATGAATAGGTAGTTATTATTTCCTGGGCCAAAACACAAAATATTCAACACGCTTCTAGTGGTGCCTGCAGTCAGCCAATAAAAATGCATAGAAAAATTTGTTTGTTTCAGTACCTTGAAGATATCATTGTCCTGTGGACAACCTCTTAGTGGAGCATGGTCCTGGCACCACCAGGCCACACGTGGTTCTTCTGCTCAGAAGCATGTGAGGACTGGCAGGCATGGAACATGTGTGCAAACCATCCTTCTGTCATTGTGGTTACCTCCCTGGTCTAGAACACCAAATAAAATACCAGTTTGAAATTTTGTTTAGCGTTTGGTCAAAACTTGAGCCAATCTGTGGCTTGGTTATTAGCTCCTTTTTGTATTATTTGTCAATTTGGTTTTTGCAGGGGTTAGTGACAAAGAAAGGAAAAAGCTGTAAAATTACTGGATGCATGCTCTGTCTGAAGCATTGTAAATCTCTGCAAAACACTATGGTTGCCGTTGGCTTTGTGGTGTGTCTTTAATTCACTCGTGTTTGGAGTGGGGGCATGCAGGATCACGCCAGACGTTCTGTCATCCCAGAGACACGAAACTCACGTCTGCTGCTAAAGATCAGCCTCTGAAAATCAGACAGAACTTTTGCCCTCCTGTGATCTAGGAATTGTGTAGCAGTCTGTTGCTGTGCTGGGTGTCATTCAGGCACTTCCTTTGCAAAACTCAGCCTTTGTGACCAAGCGTGACTGTGCTGCAGAGAAGAGGCAGGTGCGTGCTCGTGCTCTCAAGGGCTCTGTCTGCATGCTGTGGTGCACCTTGCGTTGTGGATGATCTCTTCAGCTACTTAAAGTTGGAAAAATCTTCTGGACATTGTCAGCACTGAACAGACCTGTGTGATGACGTTGTTTCCATATGAAGCAATTCCACATTGACTTGAGCAGGCTACAGGTAGTTACACCATGCAAATGTAGCACCAAAGGCCCTTCTCCCTCCCTGCACTGAGCACCTTGCTGGTGATCCAGCTGCAAGCCCATCCCTGGTGGCTCAGAAATAGGCAGTTTCCCACCAGTAAAAGTGCAGCCTCCAGGCCAACATTTCCATTCTGAAAGGGAAATAATTTTATGAGGTGCTATCCTGTCAGTGTCATGGCTGTTGTGGGTCCTATGGGTTGCTGCTGGCAGGCATCTCAGCAGGCTGCAGCTCAGGCCTTCACCTTGCTGCCTTCCTTAGAGGCCACTGACAGCAAGCCTTGACTGTGCTGTGTTGGATGAGTAGAGGTGACATTAAAAAAAAAAAAAAATAAATAAATCTAATGCAGTGTTATTTTATATTTTCTGTGCTTTTAACAGCATTTACTATTCAATAATAAATAAGGGAGGCAGATTTTTAACACTCAAGGCTGCGAGCTCTCACCTTACTTTATGAATTCTGGAGGTTTCACACCTCTGAGTTGTATGGGTCTTTGAAGTTTTCCTCTGTGAATAATTACCCAGTTATTGATATGAAACAATTTGCATAACTAAAGAAGGAATTAAGGTTTTGACAGTTAGTTCAACAGTTAGTTTCCTTGTCATTTGCCTTAAGTTGCCTTTCTGCCTATTTTCTTCCAATTATCACATCTCCAATGTAAAATAGGAAGAAATGCATTTCAGTAAACACAATAATCAGGTTCTCTTTGAATTAAAATCAGTCAAGATTTTTTTTTTTTTCTTTTTTTTTGGCAAGAGAGACTCTTAAGGAGGGAAAAAAAAAAAAGGTTGAACTCCCAAGTCTAGTCTTTCCTCAGTGAACTCCTCTGCTGAATCCTGCAGAAGAAGCACCAACATATATTCCTATCATTTTAATGTCTGTAATAGTTGAAAGGCCCATTGAAGCTTAAGCAGATTTTCTCTACGTTTTTGATAACTGCCTGCATTGCAGTAAAGCAATGCTGGAGGAGGGAAACAGTTGTTTCTGCTTCTGGTAAATCTGTTCTTTTGTACTACAGGCCATAATTGCAGCTCCTGAATACAGAGAAATAAGTCACTAGGAAACACCTTCTGATCAGGACAGTATGACTGGATTGCTAGGCATTGTTTGCTAATTTTAAAGTCCTTTAAGATATCTTGCCCTTTCATTTCCTGCAGTTAGATTTTATCATACTGTTCTGTTGTCATAAAATTCTTACTATCCTGTAGCAGTGGGTAGTTTTGACTTTCAAATTATTTTCCTTCAGTCTACTCCTGTAGTGTTTTTGCAACACATTGGCTACATTGATTCTTCTTGTACTGCTGAAGTCCAGTGCTTCTGATGCCAGACTTTGGTCAGAGAAATCAGTCTGACTTGGAGTTCCTACTTGCAACTGTTCTGTTCTGGCAGGGCAGCTACAAATCATAGAATCATCATAGAATCATAGAATGGCTTGGCTTTGGACCTCAGAGATCACCCAGTTCCAGCCCCCCTGCCGTGGACAGGGCTGCCAGCCACTAGCTCACTAGATCAAACTGCCCAGGAACCCATCCAGCCTGGCCTTGAACACAGCCAGGGATGGGGCAGCCACAGCTTCTCTGGGCAGCCTGTGCCAGCGCCTCACCACTCTCTCAGGGAAGAATTTCTTCCTGATGTCCAACCTCAACCTCCCCTCTTTCAGTTTCAGCCCATTCCCCCTTGTCCTACCATTATCCACCCATGTAAAAAGTCGGTCCCCCTCCTGCCTGTAAGCTTCTTTCAAGTATTGGAAGGCCGCAATGTGGTCCCCCCGGAGACTTATCTTTTCCAAGCTGAACAGTCCCAACTCCCTCAACCTTTCCTCACAGGAGAGGTGCTCCAGCCCTCTGATCATTTTGGTGGCCCTCCTCTGGACCCTCTCCAACAGCTCCACATCCCCTCTGTACTGGGGGCCCCAGGCCTGGACACAGTACTCCAGGTGAGGCCTTCCAAGGGCAGAGTAGAGGGGGACGATCACCTCCCTCTCCCTGCTGGCCACCCCTCTCTTGATGCAGCCCAGGATGCCATTGGCCTTCCTGGCTGCAAGAGCGCACTGCCGGCTCATGGCCAGCTTTTCGTCGATCACAACGCCCAAGTCCTTCTCCGCAGGGCTGCTCTCAAGGAGTTCTTCTCCCAGTCTGTACACACACCTGGGATTGCCCCGACCCAAGTGCAACACCTTGCACTTGGCCTTGTTGAACCTCATCAGGTTCTCGTGGGCCCACTTTTCCAGCCTGTCCAGGTCCCTCTGGATGGCATCCCTTCCTTCAGGGGTATCAACTGCACCACTCAGCTTGGTGTCATCAGCAAACTTGCTGAGGGTGCACTCGATCCCACAGTCTAAGTCGTCAATAAAGATGTTGAAGAGCACCGGTCCCAAGACGGACCCCTGGGGGACACCGCTCGTGACCGGCCTCCACCTGGACGTAGAGCCATTGACTACAACCCTTTGGCTGCGACCCTCCAGCCAGTTCTTTATCCAGCGAACAGTCCACCCATCAAATCCACATCTCTCCAGTTTAGAGATAAGGATATGGTGCGGGACCCTGTCAAAGGCCTTGCACAAGTCCAGGTAGACGACATCCGTTGCCCTCCCTTGGTCCACCGATGCCGTCACTCCGTCATAGAAGGACACCAGATTGGTCAGGCACGACCTGCCCTTGGTGAAGCCGTGCTGGCTGTCTCGGATCACCTCCTCATCTCGCATGTGCCTTAGCATCTCCTCCAGGAGGATCTGCTCCATGATCTTCCCAGGCACAGATGTGAGGCTCACCGGCCTGTAGTTCCCCGGGTCTTCCTTTCTCCCTTTCTTAAAAATGGGAGTGATGTTTCCCTTTTTCCAGTCACCGGGGACCTCACCTGACAGCCACGACTTTTCAAATATGATGGAGAGCGGCTCGGCAACCACATCAGCCAACTCCTCCTAATAAGGCACAAGAGTTGCCTTTAATACATGACTCTGAGGCACTGGAGAAGTGCCTTACAACGACACAAGCAGCGTATTAAGTGACACAAGCAGCAGAAGAACCAACGTGAATAACATCCAGTTGCGTGGCGGGTTTGTAGGACAGGTATGTAGGCTCCTTCTCCTCTGGGAGATGATGGCAAAATTCCTGTTGATTCTGTTTTTTGAGGGTCAGAGTACCACTAGCAACTAAATTAAGAAGAGTTTACTTCTCATCTGCAGAGGCCTAACCTGTGTTTAAAGTGTGGTGGCATAGCCTGTGGCCTTCAGCTGCCTGTCTGACAGGTACTGCAACTGCTAAAGGAGTGCCTGAACTCTCATTAGCAGCTTTTGTCAGGAACCACGGGATCTTCCCCTCTTTTCTATCTTGTTGGGTAGTAAATATTGTTCAAAGGAACAGCATGACATAGCAGCTGAAGCTCAAGAGTCATACTAGCTCATTTGAATTGCAAATGTTCCATTATTCTGAGAAATTTCTAACCTAAACACTCAGGGAGGAAAAAAAAAAAAAAAAAAAGGGAAACCACAATTTCAAATTCTTTGTTCTGGTGTTAGCTTTTTAGTGTCTTTATTGCTTAAGAACCTCTGAGAATTGTGTTCCTGCAGTTATATCAGATACTTATTTCCACCTGAATTCTAGCAGAACACTCAAAAATATGGGATGCAAGAATCATGTTTCAAAAAACAAGTGTGAATGCAAATAGATGAATATTGCATTGCTCGACTCATTTGCAGACAGCTCCTCTCAGTTAAATTTCTATATGGATACTGATCTCAAAATCTGTTTATTGCTTTCAATGTGTAAGGAGTAGGTATAATCGGGTTTTATATAAGAAATCCACTGGCCCAAGGTACTGAATAGGGGGGTTATTCATCTGTCAGTTTTCCAACTTTTAACTGTTTTTCCAGTCTTAATTTGGAGGAACTCTGAGGTGTTGTAGGTTACTTCAGTTAAAAACAAGCAGGAGTACTTAATTTGTGTGTGAGGGAAGCTACTGCTGTTGACTAGTCATTAGTTTGGAAAATAAGAACACGCTTGCAGATTGTACATTTGAAATAATGATGAGTTTAGGAGCTGTAATATATGCTGGCACCTGAAACATGCAAGAGTAAACAGCAGGCTCAGATGAAAATGGCAGTTATTGTCATCCATTTCTGATTACAAACCGTGGATTTATTTTATAAGAATGTATGTGTCAGAATAGCCCCAGTGCTATGGGCCATATTCTGTTATTCCAATAATAGTCTGTGGGAAAAAGCTGTACAGATTTCCATTTGGTTGGGAAGGAGAGAGTTGAGTGCAGAGTGGAATATTTATTACCTTCATTAATACCTACCATTATGTAACAACAGCATTCTAGCAAATGATATGGAATATCAGGCTCAGAAGTAGGCTATAGAAAATGTGTTTTTAAATAATTTGGAAATGTATGTAAGATAGCAGTGTTTGTCGTGTGTATGTAGATGCTTTGCTAGGATAAGCACTAGGTACCTCAACTACTTAGTTTCTTTTTTATGATTGAAAAAGAGCCAGCACGTATGGTACAGCTTACATGTTATCCACAGTCATTTCATTTGGACAAGTAATTTTATTCCTTTTGCCATATTTGGTTTTATAAAATAGTAGTTGATTTTGGGGAAGGAAAAGTTTAGTAGATAGGTCAGTTATTTTAGTTAAAGAAATGGAATGTATCTTGGAATTGTCACCCGTGCTATATCGTCTATAAATTGGAGTACTAACTTAGATGAGAGATTTATTGCTTCTACTTGGTTATCATTTCCTATGGTAGCTGATGGTGGAGTGATACTATAAAAGGATGGATGATTTCTTGAAGACTGTCATTTTCAGCATAGATAAGTAATACCTGCAACTTCTCATTTCAAATATGCTTATGAATCTATTAAGCATACCTACATTTCTTCAGTTCAAGAGAGGATTCTTAATATGAGAGTAAGAGGAAATAGGGGAGGACAGTCAGTGGTTTTGCCCAGAGAGGAAGATGTTATCAAAAATTTACAGAGTTGTAATGAATGTAATCTCCACTTGACTTGGGAGTTGTGGAAGCTGGGGTCTACCAGATGATGATTCATTATTTATGTTCAAGCTGTTAAGAGGAAGAAGCTGTGCCTTGGGGCGGTGCAAGAGGTTGAAGATGCATACATTTGTACTTCTAACATGAAAAAATGGACAGTCTAGCTAAAATTCCATAAATATATCTAGTCATGTTAGAACTTACTGCAATACTGATTAACATCTATGGACCCTGTTCAGTGTGTATTTTCTTGTTCTCTATTCATGCTCCAACACACCAAAACACAGTATTTGCTTCTAGTGTTCTAGAAGTGACAATTAGGTCACTTCAAATAATCAGCTGAAATATCACTGCTGTTCCATCCTCACAACTTCAGTTTCTCAGAATTTCCAGAACATGGTTTGTTACAGGCGTGATTATTTTGATTTCATTCCTCTCACAGCTTAGAATAGGTCTCTAAAGTCTCTAAAAGCAGTTTTCTTTAAGTGCATGTGGTGTTTTCTGCTGAAATTTCACTACATGACTTTTCTCCTTTAGAACTAAAAACAAAGGAATAGGTAGATCTTTGTCACCATTAGTTTTAGAGCAGTAGGTACAAAGCTCGTGTGTGTATAAAAATATACATCTGTCTGCATAATGGGCATCAGTTAATGTTTAGAAATATCAGTAGTCTGGCCATACATGCGTAGTAGGAGAGGTCTACTGTCTAAAATCTGCTTGAGTGTCACTAGCTTTTCCTATTGAGACATTTTGTCAAGAGAAAGGGATAAGTCATCACTGCCATGCTCTGCCATGAAGAGTAGCATTCTTAAGATTTTCTTAAGACACACAATGTAAGTATTGTCCCAACCTTTATGTTAAGGAAGGTATTTAGAAGCTCTTAAAACTGATTTGCAACTAAGGTCTGTTGCTATCACTTCCTTTCTCCTTGGCTTTGGAAAACCACAGTGCTGGAAATAAATGAAAACTCTGAAGTTATTTAAACTATATGACAAGGCTTTGTGCTGTAATACTCTTTAGACAGCTTGTGTTGATGGCAAATTGAAAATGCATGATTTCATTTTAAATATAGGAACTTGAATCCCACACACAGACCTTCTTATAAATGTACGGAAGCTTTATCCCTCTATTTTGCAAACGGAAATGCAATTTTTCTACCCATATAAATTTACTTAAATGATCACTCTCTAAAAATCAGGGTTTACCGGGTTTACAGATTTGCTCCATTAGTAGTCAAAATGTTTCCTTTGAAACACTTCCTCCCTCTGCTTTACTCTTTCTTTTTCATATAGAAGAAGAGAGGGAGACTTACAAAAGAACAATCTTGCTCATGTTTACGTTACAGAATTGTTAAATGCTAGCATATCATCTAACTATTTATCTAAAGATTTTTAGTTGATTTAACTTCACATAAATTGCAGTGCAGAAGGCTGTATGTTTCTCTGCATCGACATCTAATGTGCATTTACCTGCCTGTTGTCATCGTCAGCCCTGTATTCCCACCTTGGTTTTAGATAGCCCTGTCACAAGTGGAGCTTCAGCGCTCTTGCTGCCAGTAGCAAAGATGTTGCCCCAGCTCTGTGTATTATATTCATGATGCCTTTGATCAGAAATAAGTGGTATGACAAGTTCTGAAAATCCAAGACCTGTGTTGTTTTGAAGTGGACTTCTTTAGAGAGTACTACTTATATTCTGTATGTGTGCATATGGGTGTCTGTAGGCAAATATACTCTGTTCTCAGTCGGACATTAATTCAGCAATGCTAAGAATGTGAAAGGCAGGCCACTCCTTGATTATTCATATAACATCACTGATATTCATGTTTTTTCGTTCAGTCAGTAGGCTGACTGTGAAAGTCAGCACATCCTTGCACACATGGGACTTGTCTGCCCAGGGCATCTTTTGGATACAAGGAATGGTTTGAGTTTAACAGACAATAGTTATGCTGCATTTACTCCTCAGGTGGTAGCTGGTGTTCTGGAGAGATGGCTTTCTTGTGTTTTACCGTAATAACATTCCAACACACTGAAAGGCAACTAAATGAAGGAGGAAGAATGCAGAAAAGAGCCTCAGCACAGAGTAACACTACTTGTAGGGTGATCTATTCAGCAGTAGCACACCGGGGCTTTTGTAGACAAATTCAGAGTTACAGAGACATAGCACTGTTCTGAGAGTCACTAAGTAGGGACGTTTTTCCTTGAAGTTACTGCATATAGTACAGACCCAGCGTTCACCGAATTCAACTGAAAGACTCATGAATTTAACGGGAGGTGAGTGCGTCCTCCACATCTTCACAGCCTGACTCCTGTTGGTTGTGGTCCCAGTGATTTCACTGGGAAAATACTGTTAACGTCCTTTGTGGAGGTGGTGTGCAGGTTTGGGGCACACATCTTTTGGGGAGTGTCATCTCAGGTTACCTCACAAGACAGATCTAAGTCATGACATGAAATTATCAATCCTACATGGCATTCAGATCCACAGTTCAGAGTGAAATTCCAGGGGAAACAAGTGTCTGTTTTACTTGGGCTAGCTTGTGATGAAGTGCGGGCAGAGTTTATTTACATCTCTTTTTCTGCTTATTTTGTTCCTTTGTCAAAAGAAATAATAATTGGTTTTGTCTGTGGAATCACATTTACTTTCACGGCACCTTCAGAAGAAACGTCACTCAGACTCAGCACATGCAGCAGGGTTAAAGAACTTAGATGGAAAAATTCATCATCACTGAACAAAATAAGGAGAAAAGCCTACTGTGTTCCATAGCTATTCAGTTGTTTTAAATACTTCCCCTTTCAAAAAGTTAATTATGTGATTGCTGCATTAGTTAAGAGCTGAGAAGAACATGTCTATAATGAGCAGAATCCAAATAGATTTTTAATGCACCTTTTTTAGCTCTCCCTGTATCTAGGGGTGCTTACTGATATCATTTACGATAGATTACTGCTACATTATTATTTTTTTTAAGTACTTTCCCTCTCTCCATAATTGATGTATTAGTATATCCCCTAAGCATTATTTTCTTGTTCATCTTTACTCCATTAAGATTAAACAGAACGGCTATTAGGTCATGAAGAAATAAAATATTCAGTTCAGTGCTTACCATGAAAAAGCAGCTATTATCTGTCAAATAAAAAGATTAACTTTGCCTTTCAGGTACATTTTTAATGGCCTTTTAAATATAGGCCTGAACCACTGTAACATACATTAATAGATGAAGAACTTTCTTCATCAGGGGAAGTATATCTTAATTAGGTGTCAGGCCCAGAATTTTTTTGCTCGACTCGCGCTCTTGACTGTGAGATTCTTCTCCATGGTTATCTGATTTCATGGCACAGTTGTAATCCAGGTTAAAATTAGGGAGACAATTTGTACTTTATTACTTGCTGTAGACTTTTTAATAGGTTTTAATTAAAATGTCAAAGATCATATTCTCTATATATTGCTTGTTCAAGTAGCAGAGGAGAATATGAGTTTGTAAAGACCTGAAATAATCCAGTTTTCAGTCTGTGAGCATAAACTACATTTCCAGTGAGATGTTCAATCATTAAACAAAACCAAAATTTCTTTGTTAGAAATCTAGGCTTGCGGAACATAGTGCATTTTTCTTATTACCTGTATTTCCTCATTACCTTTCTGCAGTGCACCTTTCTGAAAAGGGAGGAAAGGGAATGTTTCATGTTGTGAAAGTCAATCTAAAAGGGCATCAAGCAACACAAAGGCCACTCCTATTTTCTCTTATGATTGTGTACTAACATGCATAAAGTACATGCAGCTTCATAACTGAATAGATGTTTGTGCAAGCTATGGTCAAGTTTGCTATCCATCGAACCAGATAAACTTTGCAAAAGAATTATGGTATCACTGACTGTTCAGTTTTATCAGGAATTGCAGTCTTTTATTGAATATTTTGTTATTAATGCTGTCGTAGATCCGATGTCGCCGTTCACAGACAATCAGGGAAGTACCAATATTCAGTAGTTCTCATTGTTATCGACAGTGACATCCCTTCATCAGTGCTTGGTTCTGGGCCATTTTCCTGGCTGCCCTGATATGGCTGAAATTATTGAAAATCTGGCAATCATTCATAACTATAATGATAAGGTTTGGGATATTCTTGTCTATGTTTATTTTATTAGTTTTCTTAATGATGTTACTAACTTCTGTAACACTTGTGACCTTCCAAGGGAAAAATCTCCTTTCCCCAGAAGTCTCGTGTGCTATAATGGTATGCTATGATTTTATTTACTGAGATTACCAAAATGACTTGATATTTCATCCATTTTCAAATAACTAGTTTTTAGTAAAGAATTCATAGAAAGATTAAAGGAAATGGTTTCAATTTCATAATCAGAAGTAATTCTTAGCAGATGTTGCAAGAAGGATCTTATACCTTATAATGAGTATATATTTGGTTAGCTCGTGATTGAGGCTTTCATTTTTTAAAGTCAGAAACTTAGCCTTTAAGTTAACAGCTGTTTGGCTGGGCTGGCTGCGATACCTTCCTGAGCACCCGCAGCTGCAGGGCTGCCCGTCAGCTACCCGTGCCAGCAGCTTGGCGCGGGTGCTGGGCTGATCTCGTCTGCTCTGCCTTGTCCCAGCCTGGGAGGGAGGGAAGGAAGGAAGGAGCTCCTTCCTGCTTCACTCGGTATTTTGACACTTCCCTCTGCAGTTGGATGTGCCTTGTCATTTGGTTGGGAACGCAGCCCCTGTAGTGATAACAGGAAATGTCATTTCTTCTTTTTACCAGTTTTCCTTGCATGAAAACATTCTTACTGATGGGTCCCTCGCTTATTATGTAAAGTGGGTAATTAGCTGATTACTTGTGCTTCACTTAGCAACATGATTGGAAATATGTCATGCTTGGCAATATTGTAGAATAATCTTCAGAAGATGCAGCTTACTCAGAAGATGCTCCTCCAGTATCACCTTCAGTACCCAGGAAGCCCTTCTCCTTGCTCTCTGCTGGAGTCCCTGAGTAGGTCCCACTGTCAGTGACTGACGCATTTCTTCTTTTGGCACTGGACAATCACGTCTGCCTGGCTTAAGCTTGCAGCTGCACCCCTATCTCACCCCCTAGCCAGAGGCTGGGATAGAGGGGAAGCTGCAGTAAGCACACTTGATAACCTCAGCAGAGCCCCATTGGAATTAAAAAATCAAGATAATTTTCTGCTTGGACAGTTACCTGTCAAGTAAATGTTTTCTGCCAGCCTATACACAATGCACTAACCATGTCATTTCTTATGTGTTTGTTGTGCAAAATAGGAAAAGTTCCTTACATATTCAGTCTTGCCTTTATTTTCGTCCCATTTTTCCTTCTAATATTCCTGTAACTGCACTGAAAAGCATTTTGGTAAGCTATAAATCAAACCTTTTCCAAAATTGTTTTCCAGGCTTCTTTTAATAAGCACCTGTGCTTCAACCTGTCCCAGATTGTGCCATTATTTGGGCAGTCCTTCTGCGCTTAATTTTAGGACCTGTCAGAGTTTATAGGCTATATGTTCTTTTCTTTAAATAGCTGTTCGGATTTAGTGCAGGAATTCACTTGCAGACCTTTTATTAATCCATAATGTTTTGTGGGAAAATATTTATACCCCGCCCAACCCCCCCCACACACACACTTTTTTTTTTTCTTTTTGTCAGAAGATATAATAAATGAACATGCAAGTCGCTTGTCAGTTTTTATTTCTGCCTTCACCTCTTTTCAACATTTGTTTCAGGAAGACTACGCTTATGTTTAATTCCAGTATTTTTTTGGCCGGTGTATGTTGGGAAAGGAAATTATGCTGTACAGGATTGTTAAATTTACCAGGAAATTATACCAAGTCATATTTATTCCTACTGTATTTTGACTGTCCAAATGCTGACTGAATTCCCTAACCTTTTCCATGTGATGGCGATTTTAAAGAGGAACAAAACTAGCAATGCAAAAAGAAAGCCCCTACAAATAACATCTAAATGAATTGATTTTCTTATCTATATGTCATAGGTCTGCTATCTGTTTAATAAAGCAAGAAAAACATCTTCTCTTTACAGAAAGCATTAGAGTTATTTTTAGTAGCAGAAGCAATTGGGCCTTGCCCACCTAAGGCCATGCTGCCTTTGTGCTTGAAGCACCCCATGGGCTTCAATCTGAAAGGAAAATCTCTGAAATGAGGATGATAGAGAGGAGCAATAACCTTCCTATATAAATGTTTCTAGCCCAAGATTTTGTTTTGTTCTGTTTTCCTCATCTTCTGCTGCTGACATATAGCAATGCAAGTTCTTATGGCTCTATCAGCTAGATAGTAGGCCTGGTTGTTACCTCTAGTTCTCCTCTCAAAAAAGTTTGCTGTATTTCCATATGACCTACCATAGACCCGACTCGTATTAAAGGATTTAGAAGTAAGAGCTAAAAATATAGAAAAATAAAGGGGAAAGGATGATGGGGTAAGGCAGTAGCCTTGCATCTGGTTGAGTCACCGCTGCCCTTGTTGCTCTTGGGCCAGTCATTCATGTCCCTTGAATCCCAAGTACCCTTTGGAAGAGAGGTTGCTGGTATGCTCTTTTCTCGTCATCTAGTTTCTCTAGACTGAATGGTGAAAGAAGATGGTGTTCCATTGTGAAACAAAAGCTGCATCTGAGTGTCAGTATTTTGGTCAGTGCCTTTGAATGGTGATTTTGACTGTACATGACTTCCAGGATTGCTTTACACTTTAATGGTGAGGTGAAACTGCAAGAGTTGTATTCAAAGCTTAATTTCCATGGGAACTTGATGCTTAAGAGTTAGGGAGAACGTTAGCTATAGAACGGGTAACGTAGAAAATGTTTTTATACTGTTTTTGTTTTGTTTTTATTGGGTCACAGAAAAGCGCCTTGACAACTGTCTAAGGCAGAAAACTAGGAGTCAAGATTCCTTGGCTCTGGTAGTGCTGTTGCACCCTGCAGCACTGGGCACTTTGGACTGTCCTTCGGTTCTTGTGACAGACAAGCAATCGCTGAATGTACTGTTAAGCAGAATATGTATATGTTGTGACAGCCAGTGTTTTAAGTGCTTTTGTAAAGTGCTTGTAAAGTATTTTAAAGTGCTTTTTATTTTTAAGAAAGGGAATGTTTGTGGTGTTACTTCATTTCTTTCTGTTTCTGAGACAGGAGAAAATAAGATGTGTTCCAAGCTGTGGGGTAATTCTATTTCCCTCTGACTGTTGGAGAGAGGATTGGTCACAGCTCCCTGCGGGTGGCTGACAACCATTAAATGAGCATGTTACCATTCTCCTTGGTGCCCAAATAGAGACATGGCACACACCCTGCTGTTACCAGAGCAGCTTCCCTTTGCAGCAGATCAAAATGATACAAGGCACCACGTGGCTGAAAATGGTGACCCTCTCAACCATTTTAACAACCGTGTAATCGGCAAGCACCAGGCCTTTCTAATGAGGCAATGCAATTTTTCCCAAGCCACTTAAATTGCTCATCAGACGTCTTTGTTCCTTTTAACAGATGAAGACATCAGTGCTCTTCCTTATCTTATTGACCTCCTACAAATAGAGGAGGGAAATAAGCTGGTGCCTTTCTGGCTCTTATAGCATGATATTTGTAACTTAGAGCTATACAGGCGATAACAGCGGATTGGAATAATTATTAGCAATGTCTATTTCTCTGTGTGGATGAAGCATTTATAAATTAACCAAAAACACTTGCAAATCTGCATAACCAGTTGCCCATGTTCCTAATGCTTTCAATTTATCATAACATATTTAATGAATACTTTATGAAGCCTTAGAAGGAGTGTTTTAAAGTGAATGGTGCTATTTTATTGATGTTTGTATCACTTTATTTGGATAGTGTCTTAGCCCTCTGATGCCCATTGATTTCAGGCCTTGATCAATGAAAGAAGGCTTCAGTTTAAATACATGGAGATGCAAAAAAAAAA